>CAUYPK010049433.1:0-85343 GCA_963574355.1 Loris lydekkerianus | reverse complement strand
ACATTTATTTCTGAGATCAAAGCAATTTGATGTTGTCATGCCCTGTGGACCATTCCACTGTTACATGAGAACAAACAGAAGATATTTCCTCTTCGTGTGTGTGTTTGGTGTGTGTGCATGTGTTTTCTGTGTGTGTGTGTGGTGTGTGTATGTGTGTGTGTTTGGTGTGTGTGTATATGTATGGTGTGTGTACGTGTGTGTATGTTTGGTGTGTGTGTACATGTGTGTGTTTAGTGTGTGTACATGTTTGGTGTGTGTGTACCTGTGTGTATGTTTGGGGGGTGTGTGTACGTGTGTGTACATGTTTGGTGTGTGTGTACCTGTGTGTATGTTTGGGGTGTGTGTGTACGTGTGTGTACATGTTTGATGTGTGTGCATGTGTTTTCTGTGTGTGTGCACATGCGTGTGTGTACGTGTGTGTGTGGTGTGTGTGTACGTGTGTGTGTGTTTGGTGTGTGTGTACATGTTTGGTGTGTGTACGTGTGTGTATGTTTGGTGTGTGTGTGTACGTGTGTGTGGTGTGTGTACATGTTTGGTGTGTGTGTACCTGTGTGTATGTTTGGGGTGTGTGTGTTTGGTGTGTGTGTACTTGTGTGTATGTTTGGTGTGTGTGTATGTTTGGTGTGTGTGTGTGTATGTTTGGTGTGTGTGTGCGTGTGTGTATGTTTGGTGTGTGTGTGTGTACATGGGTGTGTGTTTGGTGTGTGTGTGCGTATGTGTCTGTTTGGTGTGCGTGTGTGTTTGGTGTGTGTGTGTACGTGTGTTTGTGTTTGGCGCGTGTGTGTACATGTGTGTGTTTGGTGTGTGTGCGTTTGTGTGTGTGTGTGCATGTGTGTGTGCATGTGTGTGTGTTTGGTGTGTGTGTGTACATGTGTGTATGTTTGGCAGGAGGAGATGGCTATAAGTTTTATAGAACTTAACCATACTTTATTATGACAATGTAATTCCTTGTTTTCCTCCTCAACAAGATAGCAGAATTCAGGCAGGCACTGTAGTCCTTAGAGTGCTAGTGCTAAGCTTTGCGTATAGTAAACACTTGGTAAATGTTGAACAGAATTCCAAAATAAAATAATTTCTCTCTCTCTCTCTCTCCTTTCTGTATGGAAGCTGTGAGCCATTAAAACTATTTGGGCAGATTTTTCTTCCTATATCAATATTTTCCAAAGGACAGGTTTATTTGATAGCAAACTGTATTATATTTTTTTGCTCCATATATTATTGTCTCTGTCTTGAGTTCAAGTAACAGGTTTAAAAGAGAAAAAAAAAAAATTAAATCCTCATTAGCTGTAGTGTCATTACACACTGTTTCAACAGTATGTAGTTTCAATGGGAATTATGCTGATTGCTTATATTATGATCAATTGGGAATCAAATAATGGTATGATCAATTTTTTTCATTTATTTCAAACTTATTGAGATATGGTTTAAGCATTTTTTATTTTTTCTAGCTTATGATATGGCACTTTAAGTAATAAAAGGAAACGTTTTTGGTGGGAGAGGTAACTGTACCCTCCTTACAGCGCTACTGATGTTCCTACACCTGCCATCATATATCTCTTCCTTCTCAGAACGCTAAAACTTTCCTCTAGATGTAAATTGATAGTTTGTGTTCTCACATGATGCTTATGTCGATTCTTGTAAAATCTCATATGACTTTGGACAAGTTTTTGTCCTGTAATCACCCAGGAAGAAGCCGTTTAGCTAGACTCACTTTCGCATTGTGATGAGTTTTTAGGTCATTAGGGATAACCCCAGTGCCAACCCTGCTGCACTGATTGGTCATCCCAGGTTCTAACAGAGCCTAATGCGTCCTCAGGGTAAGAGATGAGCATGTCTGCACAGAAAAATGGAGCACGGTCTTCACAGTTCTTAAAATGCCGGGTGAACAGGACCTGCTCACACTTTATCTTTTTTCATCTAGAATTAATTTGTTAGTTTCCTAAAAGGGTTACTTGTTACCATTCTCAACTCTACCTTCCTAAATATTTTAATCACTGAGTATTTATACTTAAGTAATAAACAAAGAATGCCATTCTCAAGCTTTAATGCTTCCCAAGGTCCTGTGTTTCCTACGAGTAACTTCAAATCTAGTTAGTAAATAGAAGCATTCTGCATTCTATAGTTTCACTCCACCTGGCTCTTCAGGCTTATAACCCACCATTTACGGCCTCACACTTCTCACCTTAACATAGTGATAATATGGTGATATAAAACCACCACACTATGCCAAAATACTTCTAGGAAGCTTATGGAGATTTCATGACTCAAGGAGTGCCGCCTTGTATGTGCTCCTACCTTGCCTCACCTGGCCTCCTAAGCTTCATCTCCGCTAGTGTTTACATCAGGAAGCTCAAGGTGCAGACAGAAAGCTGTCTATTATATTCCTGCAAATCCTAAACATGTTTCTAATTTATTCATCAAAAAGGATTCACTGTGTGTCTCTTATATTCTAATTAGACATTATAATTTACTCTATATAATAATATAGATCACCTGAGCTCAGGAGTTTGAGATCATCCTGAGCAAGAGTGAGCCCCCATCTCTACTAAAAATAGGAAAATTAGCCAGGCATTGTGGTGGATGCCTGTAGTCCCAGCTACTTAGGAGGCTGAGACAAGAGGATCTCTTAAGCCCAAGAGTTTGAGGTTGCTATGAGTTATTATGTCACAGGACTCTACCCAGGGTGATAGAGTGAGACACTGTCTCAAAAAAACAAAAAAACAAACAAAAAAACCCCCCAAAAAGTCTATAAGGACATATGCAGTAGAATGTTTAGCACAGCTCACTTCACAATAGCCAAGATGTGGAATCAACTCTCGTGCCCATTTATACAATAATGGGTTAATAATCTCTGGTATATATGTACCATGAAATACCATTCAGCCATAAAAAGATGGAGACTTAGAAGGGTACAGGTGAAACTTACTAAATGTAGAATATAAAAGTATGAACACAATAACTAAGAAAATGCCATGAAGGCTATGTTAACCAGTTCAATGAAAATATTTCAAACTGTATATAAAACCATCACACTATACCTCATGATTGCATTATTGTACACAGCTATGATTTAATTAAAAGAAAAAAGATGGAGACTTTACCTCTTTTGTATTGATCTAGAAGGAGATGGAGAACGTTCTCCTTAGTAAAGTATCACAAGAATGGAAAAGGAAGTTTCCAATATATTCAATACTAATAGAAAATCAGTAATGAACAGAAAGAAAAACTCACACACACAAGAGAAAAACACAATCAAACTCCAGTGGGGGTTGGAGGAAAGAAGGAGGGAGGGGCACTGGAGGGGTCTCACCTAACAGGCACCATGTAAGGGTGCATGGTACACCTGGGTGAGAGACAGAACTGCAACTTGGACTCTACCTGACAAACACAAACAATATAACCTAATCAACGATAGCCTTGCATCAATCTGAAATTTTACAAAAATGAAAAAAAAAAAAAAAAAATCTTCTCTGCAACTGTCTCTTGGCTGTTCATCAAAGAATGATTCCTTACGTGCCTCAGCCTCCGCAGCACCTAGGGTCAGTGGTAGATAACAGAGGTTAAATAATTGTTGGTTAAACAAACCAGACCAGAAATTGAAATGGAAATACAAAATTATCCTCCTGACTATCTGATTTGAGGAGGACAAAGCTAGCAATTATGATTCGTATATGACTTTGTCTCTTAAAGAAAAAAACGAATCAACTAGTCATTACTCGATTCTTTAAAAACCTCAGATCAATCCTTGATGCGACCAGTGGAGATCAACTCTAGCGTAAATTTTCTCAGAACATTGTTAAAAGCCTTTTTATTTGGACTTGCATAACTTTTGGGTACCTTCCAGTTAGAATAAAATTTGGGAGCAGCAATTTCTTATCACAGATGATGTTTGTTCATTAGTTGAATACTGAAAAGTAAATCTTTTGTTCTATGTCCTCTTGTTGTAATATTTATCAAAGATAAATGATACAAATTCAGAAAAGCCTGAAGTTGTTTCTCCCTCCCAGTTTCATAAATAATTCCCATGATGATTCTTTTGAACAAGCGTGGATCAGAATAAGGTAGAAGTAGGATAAAATGGGTTGAATTATCAGATATAAGCTGAGGCAGGAGGACCGAACCAGGGGGCTATTTTGAAAGAAAAACACTAGATAATAGGTTTATTCAGAATTACCAGGAGCTACACACATGCCTGACAGCTCCCTAGATCACTTCTTCAGTAATATAGGCATGATCTGGTAACACTGGACTAAAGTATCTGTAGACACTTTAGGAGACAGAGTTTGCCCTGGCAAAGCTGCATGTTGACAATGAGTATTTTTAATCCATAACTGGATTACCTGTTTGACTCCATTAGATGAAACACTGATTATTAAAATGAGATCATGCATTTAATCTGCTGAGAAATCACCCTCATTCACCACAGGGCTCTTAGCACCATCTGTTTTATAAAATACCCTGGAGAGCTGGGTGTAAACTTTGTCAGTGTGTTCAGATAAGGGGTGCCTAGACCTTCATTCTTTTTTGTCCATGATTAATCTCTTCTCACACCCATGACCTCTCAACTCAATTCAGGTGGTCTAAGCCTTTTTTTCATGCAATTCTCCTTTCTCTCTATCCTAAGATATAGTTCTCACTATCAATGAATACTTCCTCTCCCACAAGTCTTTGCAGTTTATTTCATCATCTTTTCCATTAAGAGTTTATAGTTTTAATCATCAAATTAATATATACAAACATTCTTAACCAAATTTCACTGGAATTAATCAATTAACTGATGCTCCTGTCAGATGCTCAGACTGATGCCACTGCATACTTAATTCAAGATTAGCAGGTTATTTCCCCTTGGTATACACAGAAATCTGCTCACATCAGCTGAGCTGAATGTGTACAAGAATCAGCTGTTTTGTCTCTCAGTGTGTTTACACTTCTTTGCTCTGTTGTGGTAAATAGTTTTCAAAGATAGCTGTTGTCATTTCCCCCCAGTGCTCCTCATTTCCAGAATTAGCCTCTGTTACTGCTCCCCTTGAATCTAGGCTGGCCCTGTGACTTGCTTTGACCAGTGACTCTGCCCCAGTTCCAGCTTTGGGCCTTAAGAAACTGGCAGCTTTTACTCGTCTCTCTTGAAAACCAGCCACTATGAAAGAAGTCTGACTTTCCTGAAGCCAACGCGCTCCAAGGAAACCCAAGACAGACTTGTAGAGAGACCACCTGGGGACAGAGGCTCAGTCACCCCTAAACATTCCAGACATCCCAGCTGTGGCATCAGACGTGTTCCATCCCAGAAGAAACCATGTGGAATGAAGGAATCACCCAGGTGACCTCATTTCAGATTGGTGAGCTGCCAAAAATTCAAATTGTTGTTTTAAGCCTCTCAATTTTTTGTTAGACAGCAGTAGATAGCTGAAGCACTTGCTATAGTAATTATGTGATTTAATCAAATAGTATGTAAACCCATGAGACTTGAATGTGAGATGATGAAAATTGTCGATTCTATAAAAATCAAAATGAAAGCTTTGGCAAGTCTTATAAATGACCTTTTTAAAAGCCTTTTAAAAATAGAAATGTTACTATAAAAATATGTGATTGGGGGAGAATATGTAAAAACCTAGGCACATTCTACTTTCAGACTGCTTTGAAATACCTTGCAGTACATTTTTTCATATTTCTCATTTACTTTGTTTTGTTCCTGCATACTTACCCTTGAAATGTTCTAGTCAGAGTTATCGCCACAGTAGATACCTTATTTGAATCAACCCCCATCATCCACTTGGTTGCAGAAGAATATTTTTTACTGACCCTAATAAATATTAGTATTCCCATATACTAAGCACTGTTCTATGCCCATTAGCTGCCCAACTAATGCAGTTCCAAAGGACTGTGATAAAATCCCTTTCTTTCCTGCCATCCTGCATTATTTTTATGCAGAATAGAGCATCTGAGGCAATCTCCAGTACTTTGTCCAGATGAAAACACAAAAAATGATACACCCTACCAGAGGACATCCTAGGAAACAAAGGTCTAACTTATTTGTGTTAACAGCTGAACTGAGTTTGAGATTTGTAACCATCATGGAAATAGAGATAGATGAGATCTTATTAATATGACTCCCTCATAAAAATAGCACCTACATAATGGAAATCACTCCAGTTTTCTTGTTGATGTGATCTCAGCATTGCTGAGCTAGGGAAACTTGGGAGGGCTAGCAACTATTTCCTTCCAGGCAACTAAGTACTAGGTACTGAGTGCTAAGAAAAGTACTAAGACTAGTACTTTGTCTGTCCAAATCCATTGACAACTACAGCGTTGTAAATTCCCTCTAGTCTACAGAGTATAGCTAATATTATTCTCAGTTTCTTAACACTACTGAATAGTTTTTATTGTTGTTGACAATTAAATGGAAGTTGAAAGAAAGGCAGATTTATGTCAACTTGAAAACTACTGATTGTGAAATAATTCTTTTTTTTTTTTTTTTGCAGTTTTGGCCGGGGCCAGGTTCGAGCCCGCCACCACCAGTATATGGGGCTGGCGCCCTGCTCCTTGGCCACAGGTGCCACCCATGAAAGAATTCTTTGCAAATACAGTTGTGTGATTATTCTCCTTCACTACTCTAGAGGCATTTTACACCAGCTATTGAATTCAGGCATCTTCTCACCTGGAAAGTGCTGGAGAAATGTGATCATATTACTTGTCAGTGTTATATTTTCCATATTGTAACCATTTTATTTTCTATTATGAGAACATCATCTTCAACACTATGACAGAGACAGTAACACATGCCAAATATTCTATTCATTTCTCTGTGTCTTCCAGACCCCTGCAGTGATGGGGCCAGGAATAGTCAGGCTCAGTGAAATCAAATCTAAATGAAAGTGAGAAGGTTCATTACCAGGCCAAAGAATTAAAAGCAAATAAACCAACAAAACCCTCTATGGTAGCCAGGTGTTTTTTTTTCCCTTTGAAATCCCTTGAATTATAGATGGTTGGTTCCATTTATAAGGCCATAGAACCTAAGGCAGTGGAAGCCACTAACTTAAGGGAAAGGCCCTTTGCCCACCCATGCAGACCGTGTAGCATGAGCAAGTCCCAAACTTTTACTGAATTTACGGAGCTGTTTTGTTGCTGCAGCATAACCTAGCCTACCCTACTAGTATATCATTTTATAATAACTAAGATAATTAATCACTTATTTTATTCATCCAACCCATAAAGGATATGCACTAGTGCCAAGTATTGTTGAAGTCCACTAGGGTTAGAATGGTATTAGAGCATATAGTCTATATCCTCAATGAGCTTATGGTCTAATGAGGAACATGGGCAAAGAAGCTTCCAATGAGTGTTTAGCGAGCACTCAGCATGTGCTATGACCATACCAAGAACTTGGCAGAAAAATATGAGTCAAGAGCTTTCAATGTAATTGTGGACACTGGCATAATAATAGATTGTTGTACTATAACGTGTCTTCCAAAACAGTGTGCACAAAATATTTGAGGAGACAATTGTCTTGAAATGTCATGGAAGGCCTCTCAGAGGAAGTGACATTTGGTTTAAATCTTTTTTGTTATTTTGGATTAATGTGTGGGTACAAACACTAGACTTGGTTTGGATCTTGAAGAGTGAGTGAAACTTCATCTGCTGAAAAGGTTGCTGTGGTAATCATTAGCGTGTCACCAAAAGTATTTGGCTTCCTTCTTTCCATGGCAGGATTACACTTCCATCCCCTTTAAATTTAGGAGTAGCCATGCGATTTTCCTTGGCCAATAAAATATGAGTAGAATGGGTAGCTGTCATTGTTGGGCAAAAATTTTAAGAGTCTTTGTGTAATTTGCCCTGATCCTTTCTCACTTCTGCAGCAATCATGGAAATACATGTTGAGATAATGTTTCCACCAGCCTTGGTGCCAGAATGACTATGATGAGTTTAGTTTCACCTGCCCACACTGCACGTGTGAAAATAAGTTTCTATTATTTTGGGACACTGATATATGTATGTACAGGGTTACTGAAAAACATCCCAACTATTTCTGACTGGTACAGTACACTTGAGGCTGGGAGAACAGCTTGTGCAAAAAGACCTAGAATTTATATAATATTTTGGACCTGTTTTGTAAAAGATCGTTGTACATTCCTGAAAGAGTGAATTCAGTGGGTTGATGTTCAAGGGTGGTGTGTTGCAAAAAAGGTGACAAAAAGATGATGGTACACAGGACAAGGTGTGGCAAGTCTTCTGTTGTAAGTTAAGGATTTTCTATTGTATTACCTGTAAAATTACCTATTTTATGCAAGAAAAACTAATTCTTGGGTGGTAACAGTCAACGTATGAGCAAATGTCTATCTTTGTGCACGCCCACCTGATCTTGTGCTAAGGAGTCTATCCTTTAAAAGTCTATTAGAGATTTTAAATTATCACTTGTTCTGTTGAAGCAATTATTAGAAATGTTGACAAAGTCATGCTGACAATTTTATATTTTGTGTTGTCCAAAGAAGGACATTGTCAAAGACTTGAATCTATAGTCTGTCATTACCACCATACCTTGTTTAGAGAATGTTAATATCTACCAAGAAGTAAAACTGATAACCTTTTTTTTTAATTTTAGATTTGCTTGAGAGATGGAGTAACATTTCGATTGTCTGTGGCAGTGGGGAAATGAAACTGTCACATCAATTACAAAAGCTGCTAAGTTGCCAGCAGGAAAAGCATTGATTCCAGTTGAGTTCAGATCTGTAATTTCAGATACCTTTGTCATCTTACTGAATGGGGAACTTTGAAAAGAAAATCACTTCTTCCATTCACAACAATACTCATCATGGAGCCTTTGAAAGGAACTGATAAGATAAAAATTTATTTTTGAAATGCTCTCAGTTGTTGTTAATTTTTATTTCTAATTTAATGTTCATCTTTCCTTTCTTTGAGATATCAGTTCATCAGCTCACTAGATTCTCAGCAGGACTCAATATGGGACCATACCGTCCTTTGTAAGTTCATTTTAATATGCAGCTAAACAATGGTAATTCAGAATTTTGCACAGCAGTATCTCCACAAATAAGCATTTCTTTCTATTAAATTCTGGGCATACTTTTTACCCTCTTGCTGCCTCCACTAAGGCTATCTGGTTTCTTCAGAAAGTAGCAATCAGGATGTTTAGAAATGTTGGAACATCTTTGCTGTCCGTGAACCATATTGAACTGTCCCAAATTTACCTGAAGGGGCCTTTTGGGAAAGTATCATGTGGGATGGCCAGTGGGTGGACTGAGGAAAAAGGGGAAAGAAGACATGATGCAGACAGACTGACAGCTAGTTCTTGTTTATCAAGTATCTTGGTGTGCCCTACCTGCCATATTTCTCTGCCCCAACAGCATTCCCTCCTACAACTAATAACTCGGTTTCGAGATAACAATCAAAATGCTTAGGAGTTGTGCATTTGTTGTTTAGGGACTGTGACAGAACAGAGCTAGGGGCTCACCTCTTTCCTTTGCCTTAACACAGAGGAAGACCATCCTGAGTCTCCCTTGAAGTTAGCATTTGGCCATGTGACTAGATTCTGGCTATGAATTATGGGAAGCAATAGTGTATTCATCTTTGAAGCCTGCCATAAAAGTCTCCTGTGTGCTTGTCTACATGCTTTTCCCTCTGTGATTGCCAGGGAAGCCATGTTTTTAAGATAGCACAGTTATAAGGCAGAATGAGCCTAAATTCTTAAGATGTCTCAACCAGACAACAGTGATGTAAGAACAACACAGATTTTTATCATGCTAAGCAGTTTTGCTTTGGGAGTGGCTGGCATTTCTTGTTCTGAGTAATACAAGGTACTTATAAAATTAGAAAAGGTAACATAGTGTGATCAAAATATAATAATATGGAAGAAAGAATATAAAGTCCTACAGCTAAGATGCTGTAGTATTTTAAGGCTCCAAAATGACAATTAAAAATATCAATACTTACATCTTAAAACTTCAATAAACTGTAACCCCCACAAGGTTCATCCAGTATTTAAAATTTCTTTCCACAGGGTTGTGGTCACGTCACTATCTATCTTTGTTTAGGAACAATGGCAAAGCTGGAACATATGTATTACATAAGAGCAATATATAAATTCAAATATAAGAATAAGTTATAACAAGTAAAAGAATAAGTTATAACTGTAAAAAGAATTACTTAAGTAAGGATTATGACCTTTCTCAGTTTATACAAAAATAACTATTTTCCAGAGTTCACTTATTTAAGCAATGAGATGGAAAAGCTACTTGATTACTTTAATCAACTAGTGACATCATTCAATGTAGAGTCATTGAAATAGAAATAGTTTATAATATTTCCACTTCTGTGTTTCAAGAGAGACTTTGCTGCATTCCCAACATCTTATGTATTTTTCCCTCCTAAAAAATGTGCTTCATTTCTCTATAATTAGGGATGATGAGCATTTTTTCATGTTTGCTGGCCTTTCGTCTGTCATCTTTAGTGAAGATTCTATTCATGTCTCTTCCCCATTGATGTACGTGATTGTTGGTTTTTTTCTTGTGGATTAATTGAAGTTCTGTATAGATCCTGGTTGTTAAGCATTTGTCTGATTCAAAATATGCAAATATCCTTTCCCATTGGGTAGGTTGTCTATTTGCTTTGGTTGTTGTCTCCTTGGCTGTACAGAAGCTTTTCAGTTTAATTAAATCCCATTTGTTTACTATTGCTGTTGTTGCTATTGCCATGGCAGTCTTCCTCATAGTCTTTCCCCAGGCCAATATCCTCCAGTGTTTTTCCTGTTCTTTCTTTGAGGATTTTTATTGTTTCATGCCTTAAATTTAAGTCCTTTATCCATCTTGAATCGATTTTTGTGAGTGGAGAAAGGTGTGGGTCCAGTTTCAGTCTTCTACATGTGGATATCCAGTTCTCCCAGCAACATTCATTGAATAGGGAATCTTTCCCCCACTGGACGCTCTTATTTGGTTTATTGAAGATTAGGTGGCTGTAAGTTGTTGGTTTCATTTCCTGGTTTTCTATTCGATTCCAAATGTCTATGTCTCTATATTTATGCCAGTACGATGCTGTCTTGACCACTACGGCCTTGTAATACAGCCTGAAATCTGGTATGGTGATACCCCCGGCTTTGTTTTTATTACTAAGAACTGCCTTACTATTACTTACTAATACTTACTATTACTAAGAACTGTGGGGTTTTTTTCTGGTTCCATACAAAATGCAGAATCATTTTCTCCAAAATTTGAAAGTAAAATGTTGGTATTTTAATAGGGATTGCATTGAATCAGTAAATTGCTCTGGGAAGTATAGACATTTTAACAATGTCGATACTTCCCAGCCATGAGCATGGTACGTTCTTCCATTTGTTAATGTCTTCTGCTATTTCCTTTCTTAGGGTTTCATAATTTTATTTATTTATTTATTTATTTATTTATTTATTTATTTATTTTATTAAATCATAGCTGTGCTCGTCAACATGATCATGGGACATCATACACTAGTTTCATAAACCATTTGACACATTTTCATCACACCGGTCTACATAGCCTTCCTGGTGTTTTTTTTAGTTGTTGTGCCAAGACATTTACATTCTACATTTACCAAGTTTCACATATATCCTTGCAAGATGCATTGCAGGTGTGATCCCACCAGTCCCCGTCCCTCTACCCCCCTCCTCCTCCCGCCCCTCCCGCGCCCCCGTCCCCCCCTGCGGCGGGGGGCACGGGGGTGTTGCGTTGATGTGGAAGGCCAAAACGAGGTTGCGAGGCGGGGTGTGGTAGGCTGCGGGAGGGGGATTGGTGGAATTACACCTGTGGTGCATCTTGCAAGGGTATATGTGAAACTTAGTAAATGTGGACTGTAAATGTCTTAGCACAATAATGGAGAGGGTGCCTGGAAGGCTATGTTAACCAATGTGATGAAAATGTGTTGAATGGTCTATGAAACCAATGTCTGGTGCCCCATGATCACATTAATGTACACAGCCATGATTTATTAATAAAATAAATAAAAATAAATAAATTTTTTTAAAAAGTATAAAAAAAATACAAAAAAGAAAAAAAGAAAAGAAAAGAACTGATTGAGAGCACCAAAGCTCATTAGAGGAATAACAGAAACCATGATGGGCACAGAAACTTGGAATAGCCACATAGGGAGTTCAAGGAAATGAAATCCTGTCCTTTGCAGCAGCATGGATAAGCTTGGAGGACATCATGTTCAGGGACTAAGCCAGGTGCAGAAAGGGTGATCTCACAAATGTAGAGCAGAGGTACAGTTATTATATTAGATGTGGGCAGAAGGGTGGGGCAGGGAGGATAGCCAAAGGTTGGTTAGCAGATGCAAAAGTATAGCACGATGGAAAGAATATGTTCTGGTGTTCTATCGCACTAGAAGGTGACTACAATTGAACAATTTACTGTGCATTTTCAAATAGCTAGAAGAGCATATTTTGAATGTTGTCAACACAAAAAATGAAAAATAGTTGAAGTGATGGATATGCTCATTACTCTGATTTGATCATTACACGTTGTATACATGTATCAAAATATCACACTGTCCTCCATAAATACGTACAATTATTACATCATACAAATAATAATAAAGCAATAAAAGTAGAGTGCAATTAACATATTCACAATTAAATATTTTTAGATATGTTGTTCCTTTAACATATGTTTTTAGAGGCAGAATTTCTCACAGTGCCATCATGACTCAAATACCATCTCCTCTGAGAAGCCTTCCTCAACTTGTTTAAAACAGACCCCTCTCCTATCCCTGTTTATCCTATTACTGTTTTTCTTTCTTTTCTTTTCTTTCTTTTTTTCTTTTTTTTTTTTTTTTTTTTTTGAGACAGAGTCTCATTTTGTTACCTCTGGTAGAGTGCTTGGTGTCACAGCTCACAGCAACTTCAAACTCTTGGGTTCAAATGGTTCTCTTGCCTCAGCCTCCCCAGTAGCTGGGTATCTGTTTTTAGAGACAGTGTCTCACTCTAGGTCACTCCAACTGCTGAGCTCAGACAATCTACCTTCCTTGGCCTCCCAGAATGCTAGGATTACAGGCGTGAGCCACCAGGCCCAGCCTCTGCTTTACTTTTCATAGGATTATCACCACCTGAAATTATCTTAATAATTTATTAATTTATCTTTTCTACAATATAAGTTCTATAAAGACAAAGAGCTGCTTGATATGATCATTAATATATGCCTGGCATCTGGAATAGTGTCTGGCATGTGTTATGTGCTCAATAAATATTTAATAAATAGATACATGTATACAAACCTCAGTGTCCCTGCCATCTCCCTAATACTAGATATTACCCTAAAAAAAATCTTGAATTGGTGAAAATCAGTATTTCATTTTGTAATTTTGATCACTATTTAAATTGAAAATTTTAAAATATACAGTTATTTACTTCTGTAGTTCTACTGTAAAAATCTGTAAATATAGTCTAACAAGAGGGAAGGGAAAGGAGGGAGAGGGGAAATGAGAGACGGGAGGGCGATTGGTGGGGTGTCAGCTAATGTGCACCCCTAGGTGAAGAGCTCCACTACAACTTGAACCTAATCTTAGAATTGAAAATGATGTGACCTAAAAATTTATACCCTCATATTAATTTTATATTTAAAAAAGTCTGTAACAGTCCTTTATTGACTCATTGACTGCTACATATATTACTGGGGCAAATTATTCCAAGTGAATTTCTCTATCCAGGTCTCATCACTTACAGGCATAGACTTATCAATTCCAAGATGACAGAGACTGATAGTTTGAATAAGTACAGAAGAAAGGATTCATTCTGTTCCTAGACCTGTGGTTGAGCTCCTATTTGCAAAACAAGAGTCTTTTGCTTGCTCTGAGTTTCCAGAGTTAGCCTAAGGTCTTTAAAAAACACAGTCTCATCATGCCAGTGTGACAAAGCTGGTCTCATCATTTGAAGCTGTGCTTCAGGGAATCCTTAAAATAGACCTCCTGCCCCATCCTGCTTGTGGCTGCCCTACTTTGGCTCACAATTGTGGATGTTCCTTGAGTGTCCGGTGATCATCTGTTTTCCAAAAGGGGCCAGTTCTATAAAGCCATGCCAAGATGAATGTCACTCTACTGTTGGAGCTCCTGGCTGGCCAAATTTTGTTCAGTAGGTTCACAGAGAATGCTGTTGGAAACGCTAATGCAGAAGTGACTTTGAGGTAGGCACAACTCTAACCATGTTCAGAGTTGGGGTTTCGGCTTTGAAGGCACATTCTGCCTGCGGGCATCTCAGGGTAGTTAGCCTTCCTGGTTCATTTTCAACTTTGTCAATCTGTGCAGTATTGGACTGAAAGTTTTCTGACACATTGCAGAGATTGTTTTCACCTCCGAGTAACTGAAGAAACTCTTTAAATATGAATAGATTCCCCTGGGGCAATCTAGCATCTTGGTCTGTCTTTTCTTTTTTCTTTCCTTCTTTCCCTTTTTTCTTCTATGACAAAAAGTATTATGGATTATGATAAGTGAAAGATATCAGTAAATACAATTTTGAAATTTTGACATATTCCATTTGTGATAAGGGACTATATTATATTACATATACCTAGACTAGGTTAAAAATAAAACCATTATAGTAGCCTCTTCCTCTATTTAATATAGCAAGGAAAAAGTAGGGCCTCTAAATTTCATCTTCATACTAAGGTTCTAATTACTTTGAAATGGGATGATTGGAGTTGTGCAGGGATGGACCAGGGAATGAAGGTGGTCTTCGTGCTGCCATTTAATTGGGTTGACATCAGGTTGCTCACTGAACTTTATAAAGGCATAATTGGAGTGTGTCAATGTAGCACAGCAAAATCACCGTGGGTCTTCACTAAAAGTTCCCATGTGGAAATTCAGAAACTCTTTGCTGTGCTTTCTTTTTAAAATGGATTTGGTCTTAGTTCATCAAATAATTGAATTTGGCTAGTGATAGAATTTTCTACTTGCAGACGACCGCACAATTGTTCTTCTTGAATTGTTAATAAGGATGTGAAATTGAGGTCATGCTGTTAATTTTGTTTTTGTTTTTATTGAACACAGTACGGCTTTTTGGTGTTTTCCTCTAAGAAAGAGCAGGGCTAGTCATAATCTTTCTATTTCATTCTCTGAGAGAGTCCTATAATTGGGCCATGTTCATTTTCATCTGCACTTGGGCTATAGCTGAAGACCTGAATATTTGAGGAATGTGACCTTAGAAGCTCTGGTGGACATCTCATTTGAGAAACTATTAGCTGTGGAGGATCTCTGGGCTTCTGTGCCTTGCCACTGTATACCCTGATATCAGCTGGGGACAACACTTTCTTTGACAGGAAAAAAGCAATTTACCAACTTACAGACTCGTCTTTTTTTTTTTTTTTTTTTATTTTTTTTGCAGAGGTGTCAAAAACTGTCTCCATGTGTGACTGATACTCTCCTAGTACAGGGGAAGAGCAAACTGCAAATACTCACTACCAGTTAGGTACTTTGTCCACAGTTGTGAGTCAACCCACCCAACGGCCAATGCTTTTAGATGTACTACAGTACAGAGCATTATGACAAGAATCTAAAACTAGTGGTACTATTGTTTTGTCTTACTAATCATGTGATTTTTATCTATCATGCTTTGAACAATTAGCTACTTCATTCATCAAGATGCTGATACATTTTTTATTTTTCTACTTCCTTTTCATTCTCCTCGTTTTTACCTGGGTACTATCAATATATTTGTTCCATCTGTACTCTTGGGAATTGTTTGAGGAAGAACATAGCAGCATAAAATAAAAAGTAATAGTCCAACAACATTTTGGACTATTAGAAGAAGACTGAGTGGGTCTCAGCCTCCCATTCCACTTCAGTGGTGTGTGGGAGATGGCTGGCTCTGGCTCCGGAGGGCAGACCTTGCTTAGCTCCTCTTAACTCCACATTTATTGGTTTGCCTTGTTAGCCTGAAATTAGTTATAGTGGAAGAGTTTACACTATAGGAATTGGCAAACATAACAAATCAGGTGTGTTTTTCCTCCCAGGAGATGGTGTTCTTAAACACTTCCAAGCTTTGTTGCCTATGGTCAACAGATGCAGAGTAGGAGGGCAAAGGTTGATCCTGAGAGTGCACCAGGGCACTGGTGGGAACATTACAGCCACTTTAGTTACACAACAATCCATGTAAACTGTAAAGTACTGAGAAAAATCATCTTGCATAGGAGCAACACAATTGGCATGTTTGTAAACGTGTTTTCTCTCATAATTGTCCCGTGTGGAAAAAGATATATTCATTCCACTTAGCTGTCATCACTCAAATTCAAAGCCCCTTCTTGAAATCAGTTTGGGAGAAATGTCTATGAAACACACACATATGTTCTTACCTCACAGTCCGACAAACAGTGATATGTAAAGGCTAAAACATCTTCTTTCTTACCACATTCTTATACATTATTGGCGGTGGTGCAGCAAAGGGATTCCCAAAGCTGGGAGTCACTTGATGTCAAAGTGGGTTCCTGGCTTCACACAAGAATTCAGGGATGAGCAAGAAGAATAAAGTGAATGAATACTGGGTTTATTGAGAAACTTTAGAAAGAAAGTCTACTGCACAAGAGGGCAGAGCCAAGTTCTCCCTGCAGAGGAGAACCAGGCTCGCCGGCTCCTGTTGTCTTTCTATTTAAGGAACCAGCTAAATAAAGGGGCAGGGGCGGGGGTATTCACGGAAGGGGCCGTGTGCCTTCGTCATCATCCTGGATCTACCGGTTGCAACTTGCCCTGCCTTCGTTTTGTTTTGATTAAGGCGATTAGAAAGTCTGTTCTGAGACCTTCTGACTCACAAAGGCAATGCTGTCACAATACCCAAAGCAATGCCCGCGCATAAGGCGTTGCCAGCAGCAATGTGGTACCCAGAGTAGCACCTGCCAGTTCCCTGACTCGGTGGCATCCTTTTTGCCCTCGTGTTGCGGTGATTCCCAGCAAGACTGCAAGCCTTGTGTCCCTCTGCAGCCCCCACCTCTAGGATCCCCCCTCTATAACTTCATAGGGGCTAGGCTCTGGCAGATGGGGACAGTCATGGGGCCTGGCTCCCCCACCATACCTCCCTCCCACACCTGCTCTCCCAGGGTCCCAGTTTCCTCAATCGCGTAGCACTGGGCAGAGAAGCCCACCTCCTCCTAAGCAGAACCGCAGCCATGGAATGCCTCCACTTCCTGCAGTCGCCCTAAACTTAGGAGAAATCTTGGGGGGCTGCCCTTCCTTGGATTCAGGGAGGAAAAGTCCGCTTTTCCAGTAGGGGGCGCTGCAGGGAGGAAATAGTTTCCTTTAAAAAACAAAAAAGCCACTGTATTCCCCTAACAGTGGTTCTCAAACCTTCCTAATGCCATGGCTCTTTAATACAGTTCCTCATGTTGTGGTGACCCCCCCACCATAAAATGATTTTCATAAATTAATTTTGAATCATAACGTAAATATCTGATATGCAGGATGGTCTTAGGCGACCCCTGTGAAAGGGTCGTTCGACCCCCAAAGGGGTCGCGACCCACAGGTTGAGAACGGGTGAAGTCTTTCTGGCTCACGTTTCTCCTCCTATAGTGCTGAGGAATGGGAGAAAGGCCGAGTAGAAATGCTTCGTACTAACACCTCAAGCCCGGGAGAGGTGGCTGGATGCAACTTCTCACAGTTCTTTTAGGAACTTGACACCTTTTTCTCCTCCTCAGCCAGGGCCATAGTTGTTTAAAAAGGCAGAGTCTCTAGCTGAGCAAGAGAATCTCTTAGGCCCAGGAGCTGGAGGTTGCTGTGAGCTGTGACGCCACCGCACTCTACTGAGGGCGATAGAGTGAGACTCTCTCACCCCCCCCCCCCCAAAAAAGGCAGAGTCTCACCCACCCATCAGCTAATACCACGAATCCTGCTGCAAAAATACATTTTTTCCCCCAGTGTTTTTATGATTAGGAATTCAGTGTGCGAAAAAATGGAGGGAATGCAGCTCTTTAGACTTTTTAAAGGCTACATCAGAAGAACAAATGGTGAACGCCTGAGTGGGTTTGTGCGGAGAGAAATCAGGACTCCCCTGTGTTCCGCGCTCTCGGCGCCCCCGCAGGGCGGCTTGTGTTACTGCTCCCGCATGTTCTCTTTGCTCCCTGATCTTTCCACAAACCCTCTATCATATTTTAAAAACTTACCTTTCAATACTCCTCTTGGCACTTGCAGGGAAAGTGTAGATGATCAAGAAGAGAAGGAAAGCTTTGAGAATGGTGCTGTTTATTCTGCTAGGAGAATCGCATTCACGGAGCATATGCCACTGATTCCAAACAGGTGGCTACCGTCTCAGAAACACAACAGGAATGTTGGAAACGTGGTTCGTATCACCATTTCTCCCTCTCAGTGAGGTCAGAATTGACATCTGAAGAAATAGATGCACTTCATTCAGAACCTGCTTGACTCTGGGGATGGGATGAGAGCTCCACAGTAGAAAAGTTGGGGATGGAAGAGGAAAGTGGGAAGGAAGGTCTGGAGCGCGTCTGAGCCTGTCCATGGTGACAGCAAGGGCAGAGGTGGGCTGAGGGTCACCTGGATTGACAGGAAGGCAGAGTGTGAGAGAAGGCCCTGCTGGGAGGGACCAGGCTGATTAAGCTGAGTTCTACTGTAGCCAGCCCTGGGAACTGCTGACACAGGCAGAAGGATGATTGGCTCCAGGATGTATACATTATATGAAATGAATAACACACAGGGAAGGTCTCAGCTGCATACCTGGCACATAATGGAAATTCAGTTAGTGTTAGCTTTCCTTCCCTTCCTACTCTTGATGGTGCTATCAGGTGGCACGTGAAACACATTTTTGTGAGTTTGGGCTGAGGCATCATTGTGACAATACAGTCTTATAACATTTCTAATTTAGGTCAAAGTTGAATTCCATGTGTGAAATGGCTGAGCAAGAAAAAGAGCAAAGTCACAGACCAGGATAGAAAGGGAACTTGCCCTGCCTTTGCTGGCGTTCAGGAGGAATCACTAGGGGTCTAGCTTCTTTAGAGGAAGCAGGAGTCACTGACGGCTTAAAGCTAATACTCCCATGGACCAATCTAGGGGTGACCACAACTAGGTGAGGCAAACCGAACCTAGGGAAGAATGTTGGGAAGTCAAAACAACCAGGTGATGTGGGAGTCCATGGATTATGAACCTTAGCACTTGGAACATGTTCAGGAATTAAATCCAACTTCTATCTAAGGAGGTCAGTGTGCATAGGGCAATTAAAAGGGTAAAGAAGGCAGCTGCCTGCCTCTGTGTGTCCTGGGCATGGCCTGGTGGTACAGAGATTGGGCACTTGCAATCTTCTGCTAGTTAACCTGAATCTCTAGCCATCCTCTGTTAGTTAACCTGAATCTCTAGCCATCCTCTGTTAGTTAACCTGAATCTCTAGTGTCTTGATCAGGTATCCTCAAACTGCGGCCCACGGGCCACATGAAGCAGTGTGAATTGTATTTGTTCCCATTTTGTTTTTTACTTCAAAATAAGATATGTGCAGTGTGCATAGGAATTTGTTCATAGTTTTTTTGTTTTTTTTTTTTTTTAAACTATAGTCCGGCCCTCCAACGATCTGAGGGACAATAAATTGGCCCCCTGTTGAAAAAATTTGAGGATGCCTGGTCTTGATTGTTTGCCTTGCCTTTTTAGAGTTTCCATTCAATTACGAAATTTATTATAATTTATCAAAATTTACTATCAGTAAATTTCAAAACAGAACTTTCCTTTTTACTATTTAATCAACTCCCCAATCTTTAGATATTTAATACATGTGCACACACCCTGAGTACAAATTGTCATAAATTTCCCACCACCTAGAAAGCCCTTCATGTTTATGTGAGCCTTAACACCTAGCCCAGATGTCATTTTCAAAGAATTCTCTGACTCCTTCACTTGGGGTAGATAAACTATCCTATGTATTGTAATATTTCAGGACTTCAGAACACTTTGGTTTGTGACATGGGCTTAGAAGACACCCTGGAAATGATGTTGATTATCTTTGTATTCATTTTCAGAATGGTTTTCTGATATTTTCTGCCACCCACAATCCATCCTTCCTCCTTTTTTAGGTGTAGGTAAGAAAACCTTATTCTCTGTGGAGGAATTATCCCTCTCCCATTGTGCATCGAATCCTGGTGGAGCTGCCAGTCAACAGGTTCTGCCTTCCTGTAGTGACATTTGAGCCACTGTGGCCACTTGCATTGAAATGGAACTCTCTATTTGAGTAGATAATGTATTACAGAGAACTGATTTTCTGGAAATTATTTCCAGAACAAGACTTGTCTGCAAAGACAACAGTTACCATCAGGAAGCTGAGAAATTAGGAGCCACAATGCCAACTTTTGGTTACCACTGCAACCATTAGAACTAGAAATAAGCACCTTAGCTGTGACTGAGAGATTAGAGACCACAGCCAGGATCACTGACCGCAGAGCCATGGTATGCCTGCTGGGACCACACCAACAGAGTGGAGACAGGCCATGCCTCTCAGTACCTATTAAACTAATGGCTGGATGTTGGGAGCTGGATAGCTGACTAAAGCTATCGCAGAACAAACACCTTGATGTCCGTGCTCTGCATCAGAAATTGCAGAAGCGGCACGAGTGTGGCCTCCACCTCCCTTCTGCCTTTCTGATCTCACACGGACATATGTGATAAGCTGAGTGCTAATTGCCTTCAGAACACAGGCTGCAAGAGAGCTTTCTAGCTTTCTGCATGAATGAAGAGACACTGAGACGAAGGCAGAATAGAGATTGAATATCAATCCACCATATGAACAGCAGACTTTCTCCCTCGGGCTTTGACTCTTGAGCCCAGTGATTAAAAGGGCAGAAGAAAAATGGTTGGAGCCAATTGTTCCCCTGGTGGTGTCCTGAAGACTGGCCACCTAAATCCTCAAAAGGCCTGGGTTTCTGTCCTTCCTGGCTTCTGTTTCTGTGGGTTTCCCTTTGGGTGTTTGAGCACCACCCTGAGCTTACAATGATTTATCTTTTACCTGTAGCTAGCCAGAGTTGAGCTCTGTTATTTATAATTAAACCACCTTAACCAACGTATGTCTGAACACTGTTGGCAGCGCCGGCATCCTCAAATTCCTGCAGAGTGAACGTGTTAACTCTGCATATAGAGCCGACTGGTCCTTACTGTGAGGAGCACTCTTAGAATTCCAGTTTCTGGAATCAAAATCCAAAGAAGTCCTCAGACGTCCCCTACCCCAAACTCTCTTTTTTTTTTTTTTTTTTTAAGGTGAAGAATTTAAAGCACAGAGAACAGCTAAGCTCATTTCTTCTCAAGCACTTTTTTTTAAAAAAATTAATATTACAGGTATTCTTTCTAAAATAGTTCATGAGGATAATAAGCACAATCCTTTTAACAGCATAGAAATGTCCTTGGGGAAAGAAAAGATATGTAAACAACTTAAAATTAAGCAACATAGGTTTTTATTAGTAAATTGTCCCTGTCATTACCTGTTTCAGCATAGAATTTGTAGCCAGATTTGTGAAAACCTATAAACAACTTAGAGAAAGTTTTTGATAGGAAACTTAGTAGAAAGTTTTGGGGGTTTTGAATCCTTAGTGGAAAGGCTTTTGGGGTTTTTAATACAGCAATTGATCTCTTGGATTTTTTTTTTTTTTTAATTTAAAAATGACAACAGGCCGTCCATCAAAGTTTACCAAAATATAAACTTTGCCAATGGTCCAGCCACATCTTACATTCCTATACAGATTTCAAAATGCACCCTGTGTCCTCCCACAAAAACACTTCCTGATGAATAATGTTTGACTTGGTCCTTTATAGTAGTGGCCCAAAGACTTAAAAAAAAAAAAAAACATTTTTAAGAAGCTACTACAGGAACTTCCAATTTAATAAATTTTAACAGCTGTTTCTGCCACTAGACCTATAAGTGGAACTTGATTTCCCTTGAGCCAATTCCATTAATTTGTGTTTATTATTTTAGTATAGCTAATATGCTTTAGCTGGCTGGGTTCTGACACCGGCAGTGGTGAGGGTGGTGCAGCAGTTCTGCTTCTAATCAGTATTCCTCTGAGGGCTTCCCCTGAAGACCACCCAGATGTATGGATGGAGCCAGAGCAAGTGGGGTGTTCCTGTGAGTGGTGCCACGTGGCCTACATTCTGCGCTCATGGCTGGAGTAGTTCTACCGAGCACCTCGGGGCATTTCTCAGGAGACCAGGGCACTCAGCAGTTTCCCAGGGTGATCGAAGATGATAGAAGAACATTATTTCCTCTCAGCTTGTATGTGCCTAGCATCCCTCTGTGTTTAAGCCTGTACCCTTTGCAATGAGCTTGGAATCTGCGGTCAGGAGGGCTGAGCTCAAACTGAAGCATACCTTCCAGAGGACTGAGCTGTGGTTTCAGATTTGTCTCGGCACATTCAGGATGACGATAGCTGCCCTACTGATTCCGCAGAGCTATTATGTGTATAATAAGTGGAAATAAAGATGCACACATTTTTAAAGAAATGTTGATATGTACTTTAACTGTCTTCTTTTAGACAGAAGTCTAATATGAAGCTCACCTAAAATCTTTGTATCTTAGAGATCACCTTTTTCTCTGTATAGTGTGGTTGAGAAAAAAGAAAGTTTGGTTACTTCTTTTTTTTATTGAGAAATTTAATAAAATAATAAAAGTATTTTATTGCCAAAGGATAATTTCAAAGGGAGAGAATTTATGATATTTCCTTGAAAAATCCAAGCACTTGAGATTCTATGAGTGGTTTATTTCTGATGACTTTTACTCCATTTAAGAAATAATTACATGATGGACGAGTGTCCACCAATACATGAATGGACTGATAGGCATATGCATACTATGGAGGACTACTCAGCCATTACAAAAATTGGCAGCCTAGTATCCTTTGCGATGACCTGGGTGGAATTGCAAGTCATTCTGCTAAGTCAGTGGTTCTCAACAATTCTAATGCCATGAGCCTTTAATACAGGTCCTGTGGGTTGTGACCCACAGGTTGAGAATCTCTGTTCTAAGTGAAACATCTTAAGAATGGAGAAAAACCCCATGTACTAAATATGAAATTGGAACTAATTGATAAACATGTGTACGTATGGCAGTAAATCCCAGTGAAAATCAAGCCCGGGAGCTCAAGGGGATGGGTAAATTCATACCTCCTTGGTACGGTGCACACTATCCAGGGGAGGGACACACTTATAACTTTGATGTAAGCTGTACAAAAATAGCCTGTAAACAAAATGCAGGTGTCCCCTGATATTCTATAATAAAAAATATTATTTACAAAATAAAAAATAGATGATGGGACAAGCACAGTGTGATCACTCAGTTCATTTAGACAAATTAAACTGCAGGTTCTCAAGAATCAAACAAACCAAGATGCATTTGAATACTGACTGAATGTTCCCAGTGCTTTCTGACCTAAGGACTCGGGCTTTGTGAGAGTATTTAAGGAAAGAATCAAATCATGCAATCATATTGTCTCCACATGGGTTGCATTGGGTTAGTTCTTTTCTACAAGTCATCACATGGGCTCTCCCGACTCAAAAGATCAAACTTCCAAAAACTTACTCTGTAACAGACATCAATGAGCAAAAAAACTCTGCTATTTTCATTGTTAGTCCCCTGTACACAAACCTGACTGAGTTGTTGTTGGATTCTTGCTGATTTTTGGAGCAGGAAGAGTCAATGTAGAGAATATGGAAAATATTCTCCATATTTCTTCCTTCAACAAAGCATAAAAAAGGAAATAGAAACTATCCAAAAATCTTGCCATTCGGAGAAGCATGAATCCTATGTACTCAATTTAGATATGAGGGCAATTAATGACAATTAAGAACACAGTGGGGGTGGAGGAAGGGGAGAGCAGAGAGAGAAAGAAGGAGGGAGGGGTGGAGAAAGGAAGAGCAGAGAGAGGGAAGGAGAGAGGGGGTGGGGCCTTGGTGTGTGTCACACCTTTTGGGGGTAAGACACAATTGTAAGAGGAACCTTACCTAACAAATGCAATCAGTGTAACCTGGTTTCTTGTACCCTCAATGAATCCCCAACAATAAATAAATAAACAAATAATAATAAAAACAATCTTGCCATTTATAGCCAGTCATTTGTAAGGCTCTCATAATGTTTTTCTGTTTTTCCATTTCCTATGTTTTTTTTTTTTTTTAATTATTCTGCAGCCTATTTCTTTTCCTTGTCATTGAAAATATTTGTTCACCTAAGTGTTATTGAATGGCTTCGATTATTTATTTCCAAATAGCTACGTGGTAACCGATAGGGTCCATATTTTACTACTTTGTGATCAACAGAAGATGGGAAGGGTATGGCTTTTATTCTCTGTTGCATATGATTCACTGATTTAGCTGAGTGGCATAACCGAATTATCCCTAGCTGGCTTTCTAAAGACAGAATTTAAAAAATTTATAAAAATCAAAAAGCATTATCACCGTCAATGTCAGTGACTATATGAGTCATTTTTTATATTAACCTCTTTCTGTTTAAAGAAGGGTTAGCCATCATCACTGAATATGGAAAGAGTCTAAATCTTATGGCGAAAACTCTCTTTTTAATTTTACTAACTTTACTTATTCATTTATTTATTTAGAGACAAAGTTTTACTTTGTTGCCCAGGCTGGAATGCAGTGGATTGACTCAAGCTATCCTTTTACCTCAGCCTCTTGAGTAGCTGTGATTATAGGTATGCATTTTTTTTTTTTAATCACTTTCTGTTATTGCTTTTCTTTTTATAGAAACAGGGTCTCACTATATTGCCCTGCCTGGTCTCAAACTCCTGGCTTCTAGTCATCCCTCAACCTCAGCCTCTCAAAGTGTTGGGAGTCCAAGTGTGAGCCATCACACTCAACCCTACAATTTTAATAAGTTTAAGTCATGAAATATTTTAATAATACAAAACATGATCTCCAAATTTTACTTTATATTCCACAAATATTTTATATAACCTATAACATACAGGACATTGACAAGAATAAATAGAGATAAGTGTGATATGATGTCTACTCAAGAGCTTACATTGTAGTTGGGGACTGTATTAGTTTGCCCAAGCTGCCATAACAGAACACCACAGTTGGGTAGCTTAAACAACAGAAAATCTATCTATCTATCTATCTATCTATCTATCTATCTATCTATCTATCATCTATTTTTTTTTTTTTAAACAGGGTCTTGCTCTGTTGCCCAGGCTCGAGTGCAGTGGGATCATCATAGCTCACTGCAACATCGAATTCCTCAGCTCAAGTGATCTTTGTGCTTTAGCCTCCTGAATAACTTGGATTATAGAAACCACCATGATGCCCTGCTAATATGTGTGTGTGTGTGTGTGAGAGAGAGAGAGAGAGAGAAATATATTACTGGGATCTGATCAAGCTAAAAAGCTTCTGCACAACTAAGGGCACTGCAAGTACGGCAAACAGCCTTCAGAATGGGAGATTTTTGCAGGTTATGATTCCAACAAGTGTCTGAGAACTGGAATCTACAAAGAACTAAAATCAATAAGAAAAAACCAACCTCATTTCTTTGTGGTTTCAAGAGACTTGAACGGAAATTTCTCTGATGATGACAGTCACGTGAAAAAAATGCCCATCATCTTTAATCATCAGAGAAATGCAAATCAAAACTACTTTGAGATATCACCTAACTTCAGTAAGATTAGCCCATCATAAAATCCTAAAACTGCAGATGTTGGCATGGATGTGAAGAGAAGAGAGAGACAGAGAGAGAGATGGGGTCTTGCTATGCTGCTCAGATCAGTCTCAAAGTCCTGGCCTGTAGTGATTCTTCCATCTCAGCCTCCCAAAGTATTGGAACTACAGTCATGACCATCCTGCTCAGCCTCAGAAATTCATTTTTCACAGTCCTGGGGATCTAGTGTCTCTTCCTCTTCTTGTAAGGACAATAGTCTTATCATATAAGGGCCCCACCCTTATGACCTTTAATCTTAATTACCTTCTTGAAGTCTCTAACTTCAAATAAAATCATTTGGGGTGAGAACTTTAGCATGTGAGTTTTAAGGGGACAGCATTTAGTACACAATAGGGACCCAGTAGTGAGTACACTTACATAAAATTTAACTGGTACTATGTCAGAGATATAAAGTGGCTGGAATACACACTGAGATTAAATTAGAAAGCTTTGAAAAACTTGATACATTGACTGTAGCATTTGAAAAATATCTGTTGTTCAATGGGAACATACTCTTTTAAGGACTCACCCTGAAAATATACAAAAATTGGCAGTCCCATGTTTGCAATCCTACATTGCCTCCCTGTATGGTCCTATGCTAGGTCTCTTGGTTCCTTAGTTGAAAACTTGTTCTCTTATTTGGTCTCCTGGCCTCACTTTTCCTTTGGTCCTTTCTTCAGCCACTTCTCCATCACTCGTTCCATTGGCTCCTCTCAAGATTAGATTCTTTCATCTTGTATCAACAGAATTTAGATTTCCTACCTAGCATTTTTAATTTATTACTCTCTTATCAGCTTCGTCCTAGTTAGTCCCCATTGTGTTTAAAGCCCAAATTTTATTTATCAAAGAACTAGGAAAAGATAAGAGGTAGAATGAGGCAAAATCGAGCCAATGGATTCTGGAATCCTGAGTATGTTGTATAGACTACGGACAGAGTCAGTGGGGATATAGAGAAAGGAAAGAGGAAAAAAAACAAACAAAAAAACCCCCCAGGGGATATAAATAATGAAGTAAGTAAATTCTAGAGATCAAGATTTTGTGTATCCTTGAAAATAATCTCTGATTTCTAGAGGAAATCATGCATTTCCCATCAATACTGTCTGTACTAAAATAGAAATCAAGGCTACTAGGTTGTTAAGTCTGATTGTTCCTGATGCTTCCTGTGTAGTAAAATCTTAATGATTTTTATCTCTCTATCAACCTACATTTGTGACTTTATAAGAGAATGTGATAAATCATGCACTTTGAAGTTTTTTAATTAAATATTTAATCGTAGTAAAATACATATAACATCAAAGTTATTATCTTGACCACTTCTAGGTATACATAAAGTTCAGCAGTGTTAAGTAGTCTTACGTTGTTGTGAACCTAATCTCCAGAAATATTTTATCTTGTAAAACTAAAACTCTAGCAACAAAAATTTCTTATCACTTCCTAGCTATAGAAACTGTTATTCTGTTTTCTCTCTCTATGAATTTGGCTACATTAGGTGCCTCGTGCGAGTAGAATCATATAGTATTTCTCTTTTTGTGACTAGCTGTTTCACTTACCATAATGGTTAGTCCACGTCATAGTGTGTGTCAAAATTTCCTTTTAAGACTGAATAATATCCCACTGTATGTGTATACACATTTTGATTAGTCATTCATTCATCAATGACACTGGGGTTGTTTCCATTTTGTAGCTATTGTGAATAATGGGGCTATGAATACAAATCACTGTAATTTTTACAAATAGATCTTTTAGAATAAGCGTTTAGTTAGTAAAAGTCAATATTTTTTCAACTTCACTTACAATATACATTTTATTAGCATAATAGTAACCTGAAAGCACACCAAAATATTTAAAAATTATGAAAATCCTCTGTCTGAAGGCAGGGTACCTTGTTCAGGTATTTAATTTTATGTTCTATGTCTTGGGCCTGAGAGCCACAGTAATCACAATTTTTAAATATATTTATTATCTTGCTCTGCTTTCAGGTTCCCACTATTTTAAAAGTAATTAAATTGCATTCAGTACACTATGCAGAAAACTAGTCTAACACATATGAGCATGATTCTCAATAAACACTCAAATAAAAATTGATTATGGGTAGTATTTTATCTAGTCAGAAAATTTACTTAATATATTCTGATGCTTATTGACTATATTGCAATTATAAAGAATTGTGCTTCCAAGGATATGAACTCTTGATATAATCAAAAGTTGAAAAACTAAAAATGTCATTTGTGTGTAGTCAATTTAGACTAGTTTGTCCTTGGCCTGACGGAAGAACAACATGATTTCAAACAGGTCCTTTCAGAGCCGAAATTAACCCTAATACATGAGGCAAATCTTTTTAGAAAGATGAATTTCTCAGCCAATTCAGCCAAGTTTCACCAACTATAATTTTTACTGTCATGAATGCCTTCTCTTAGGATGTTTGTTCCTTTTTTTGGAATCTGCTAAATTGCATGGTGAGGTCATTTTTGCACCACACACTCACTTGTGGTCCTAAACTCACCGAAGACCTTGCAATCCGTATGTGTAGCTGATAAACAAGCTCAGAAGACAGTCACATTGAACAACAGAAAGTCTTGATTTTCTAAGTTACAATGGTCCTTTATTGTGAGAGAAGGAATGTGTGATATTGGGCGAAATAGCAAATATTCAAGTGTTTGAATGTAGCATTTCAGAAAAAAATACAGTCAAACTCGTTAGTTTCATTACCCAAAAGTGAATCTCAGTAGAGTTTTAGTTATAATTTTATTTCTTCAGGCCTTTTAGTCTTTTCAAGATACTTGGTTTTGACCTACAACTTCTTTTATTTTCCTCCCTCCCCCAAGAAATGATTATTATATCCTGATTTTATGCCTCTCTGTTTCAAACTTCCCAATGTAAAAAAACATCAGGGCTGCCTTCTCGGATGAAAGAACTTGGTTTTAGATTTTCTATACTCCAGCACTCTTGAAAAAGAAGTATGACCAAAAGGCACAAATCTGAGCCTGCAGGCAAAGCTTGTGATTGTGGCCAGCCGGCTTCCATGGTTTTCTATGTTAAATCCCATCCCAGAGTGGTTAATATCTGTTCTCTCTCATTCAAGTTCCTTTCAGAGGGATATAATTTTGTCACATGGGCACCATCCACTAAACCAGCCTGAACAGGCAGTGAGTTGTATGATTGTGTACATGGGCGAGGGACTAGGGAGGAATTTGAGGCTGTGGTACATAGTGACCCCAAATGGGGAGAGATTTCCTGGAAATGGAATTTAAGCCGAAACCCTTGAGTTTAAAAAAGGTAAGAAAGTAAATGTCAGTTTATGCCACTGGAATAAGTTATTGACAGTGGATTAGGGTAAAAAAAAAAAAAGAAAGAAAAAAAATCACAGTAATTATGTACACATCCCTATCAACTCTATTTTTCATAGTTTAATAATATTGCTATTGGGTTTTAAAATGGCTTATCGATGTTCATATTTAAGGGTGAATGAAGACAGAGTATTAAAAGATGAAGACATAAAATAAGAAAAGTTTGGTTGTCTGCCTAGTTTATTTTCTTGCCTACCGCTTTTTGGGTTCACAAATCTCAATAAGAATTCTGTAAACTAATTTGTCACATGGTTCTTACTGACTTCAGAGTTGCAAATAAAAGAAAGACATTTGCAAAAAAGGAAGTGTACCATCATGTCACCATGTTCTTTGTCCTTTTCTGTACTTTAAAAATTGTGTATTTACTTGTAGGAAAGTTTAGGAAAAGTTTTGGCTTTTTTTTTTTTTTTGTCTTCACTTTGGCCAAATAACATATATGATAGGGGCATTCATGACTCCTATCCTACATATTCTCACGTAATTCTCCTGAGAACATTCAGAAACATGAAAAACTATGATAGAGACCTTTACTCAGAAACTCTGGATTCAAGTTTAGCTCTATTACTTATCAACTTTGTGATCTTGAGTCAGTCTCTCTCTTTGCCTTTCTCTGCATCCTAAGGGTAACGATGCCTGTCTCACAAAGTTATTTTATGAGTTAAATGAAATGATGTATATGAAACACTAAGTAAGCTATAATACCCCACACAGGTTTAAGACATTACCAGTGTAAGATCTAGGGTAGGTCAATTCAAAAAGAACTAAGCAAATAAATTTCTTTTCTGGGCCTAAAATAATTCAACTGAAATGACAACATTTATAAATAATCTATTGAGAACCTCTAGATCAGTGGTTCATAACCTTCCTAATACCTCCTAATGCTGCAACCCTTTAATACAGTTCCTCATGTTGTGGTGATCCCCAACCCTAAAATTATTTTTGTTGCTACTTCATAACTATAATTTTGCTACTGTTATGAATTGTAATATAAATATCTGATGTGCAGGATGTATTTTCATTGTTACAAAGGGGTCAGGACCCACAGGTTGAGAACCGCTGCTCTAGATACTCTTCAAAGCATGCTTTTATTAACCCCCACTATAATCCTGTGAGGTAGCTCCTATTCTCCTGTTTTATAGATAGGAAAAAGTACTCAGCTGGGTGACCCTGGCTATATTTTTAGTGCTCTGGTAATATAGAATCAGGATTCAGATTCTATAGAAACAAATGGATTAATGGTCTTCAGGCTTAACACTGTTCCATACTGGCTTTTTACTAACTATTTATGATATAGATTAGGCTCCTAAGAACTGTAATCTATCTTGGGAACTTTTAAAATAATCTGGTAATACTATCATTGGTTCTGAAGGCTTATGTTTGCTATAGAGATTTATAGAATTTTTGATATTTGCAGCATAAGATAATGAGAGGAAGCACGTTTTATTATTTTTAATTTAATTTTCATTACTTTAATATTAGCTTTTATTAAATCATAACTGTATACATTTATGGGGTACAATGTGATGATTTGATATATAATGCGGAATGCTTAAGTCAAACTGATTAACATAACTATCACCTAACTTATTTTTTGTGGTAAAACATTTATAATATACTCTTAGTTGTTTTGAAATGTACCCTTGCATTGTGCAGCTTAGGTGAGATGCCATGAGATACCTTCCCTCCACGGACCCTCCCCCCTTCTCTTTCCTATCCATCCTCTCTTCTCCTCTCTGTACTATATTTTTATTTTATCATTCCTATGAATGTGTAAGTGATTATATATTGGTTTCATAATAGTATTGAGTACATGGAATACTTTTTTCTCCCCACTCTTGGGATACTATACTAAGAAGAATATGTTCCAGCTCCACCCAGATAAACATAAGAGATGTAAAGTATCTATCTTTTTTATGGCCGTATAGTATTCCATGGTATACATATACCACAATTTGTTAATCCATTCATGGGTTGATGGTCACTTAGATTGCTTCCATGGCTTGGAAGTTATGAATTGGGCTATAATAAATATTATGGTGCAAATGTCTTTGTTGTAAAATAATTTTTGTTCATCTGGGTAGAGACCTAGTAATGGAATTGCAGGATCAAATGGTACATCAGCTTTTAGTTCCTTAAGAATTCTCCATACTTCTTTCCAAAAAGGCTGTATTAGTTTGCAATACCACCAGCAGTGTAAAAGTGTTCTCTTCTCTTCACATCCATGCCAACACCTGCAGTTTTAGGATTTTATGATGTGGGCTAATCTTACTGAAGTTAGGTGATATCTCAAAGTAGTTTTGATTTGCATTTTTTCTGATGATTAAAGATGATGAGCATTTTATTCACATGACTGTCATCGTCAGAGAAATTTCCGTTCAAGTCTCTTGAAACCACAAAGAAATGAGGTTGTTTTTTTCTTATTGATTTTAGTTCTTTGAATATTCCAGTTCTCGGACACTTGTTGGAATCATAACCTGCAAAAATCTTCTCCCATTCTGAAGGCTGTTTGCTGTACTTGCAGTGCCCTTAGTTGTGCAGAAGCTTTTTAGCTTGATCAGATCCCAGTAATATATTTTTGGTGTTGCTTCAATTGCTGGGGCTTGGGGGTGGGGTGGGGGGTCCTCCTCATAAGATATTTTCCCAGGCCAATATCTTCAAGCATTATCCCTGCACTTTCTTCTATAATTTTTATAGTTTCATGTCTTAAGTTTAATTCTTTTATACCATGAGAATCAAATTTTGTTAGTGGTGAAAGGTGAGTGTCTAGTTCCAATCTTCTACAGGTCACTAGCCAGTTCTCCCAGCACCATCTGTTAAATAGGGAATCTTTTCCCCAATGTATGTTTTTGTTAGGATTATAATAGTTCAAATGATGATGTGTGGCTGGGTTCATCTCTAGATTCTCTATTCTGTTCCATACATCTACCTCTCTATTTTTGTGCCAGCACCATGCTGTTTTGATCTCACTATAGATTTGTAGTATAACCTGAAGTCTGGTAATATAATGGCTCCTGTTTTTTTTTTTTTTTATTTCTATGTGATGTATTAGCTATTTGAAGTTTTTTCTGATTTTATATAAAATGAAGTACTATTTTCTCAAGTTCTTTAAAGTATGACATTGGTGCTTTGACAGGAATTCATTAATTATGTAGATTGTTTTCAGTAATATGGACATTTAAACAATGTTGATTCTTGCTACCACTAACATGGTATGTTTTACCATTTGTTAACATCTTCAGTTATTTCTTTTCTCAGGATTTCATAATTCTCATTATAGAGATCTTTCATCTCCTTTGTTAGATATATGCCCAGTTATTTCATCTTATTTGGCACTACTATAATAGGAATAGAATCTTTGACTATATTTTCAGCTTGACTATTGTTGGTATATGTGAAAGCTACTGATTTATAAGTATTGATTTTTGTATCCTAAGATACTGCTATATTCCTTGATCACTTCTAAGAGCTTTGTGGTTGAGTCCCTTGGGTTTTCTAGGTATGAGATCATATCATTCACAAAGAGTGAGAGTTTGACCTCTTCTGACCCCATTTGAATATGCTTCATCTTCTTCCCTGGCCTGATTGGGATGTCTAGGACTTCCATTACTATTTTGAATAACAATGGTGACAATGGGCATCCTTGTCTATTTTCAGATATTAGTAGAAATGTTTTCAATTTTACTTCATTTAATACGATATTGGCTGTGGGTTTTCAGTAGATGGCCTCTATCAGTTTAAGAAATGTCCTATCTAAGCCTATTTTCTTAAGTATTCTAATCATGAAAGGATCCTGGATATTATCGAAAGCTTTTTCTGCATCAGTTGATAGAATCATATGGTCTTTGTTTTTTATTTTATTTATGTGGTGAATTATGTTGATAGATTTACATATGTTGAATCTGTAATCCTGGGATAAAAACCACCTTGATTGTAGTATATAATTTTTTTGATGTGTCATTGAATTCTGTTTGCTAGAATCTTATTAAATATTTTTGCATCGATATTCATTAATGATATTGGTCTATAGTTTTCTTTCTTTGTTGGGTCCTTTCCTGGTTTGGGAGTCAAGGTGATATTTGCTTCATGGAATATATTGGGGATGATGCCTTCTTTTTCTATGTTTTGGAAAAGGTTATGTAATATAGGTACTATTTCCTCTTTGAAGGTTTGGTATAATTCTGATGTAAAGCCATCTGGTCCTGGACTTTTCTTTTTTAGGAGGTTTTGTATAGTTGATGCTATTTCAGTGCTTTATATAGGTCTATTCAAAATTTCTAATTCTCTCTGGTTCATTCTAGGAAGGTGGTGTGCTTCCAGGTATTGGTCCATTTCTTCCAGATTTTAATATTTCTGAGAATAGATTTTTTTGTAGTAATCATTGATGATTTTTTTTTATTTCGGTGGTATCTGTTATTATTTCTCCTTTATCATTTCTGATTGATATTATTAGTGATTTTACTTTTCTGTTTCTGGTTAGGCTAGCCAAAGGTTTATTAATTTTATTAATCTTTTAAAAGAACCAACTTTTTGATTCATTATCTTCTGGATGATTCTGTTGTTTTCAATTTCATTTAATTTTGCTCTAATTTTTGCTATTTCTTTTCTTCTGCTGGGTTTTGGGTTGGATTGTTCTTCCTTTTCCAGTTGCTTGGGATTACCCATTAGGTTGTTGACTTTCTTTCCATTTTCTTGATGAAGGCTTCTAATACTATAAATTGCCCTCTTAGGACTGCTTTTTCAGTATCCCCCAGGTTTTGATAATTTGTGTCTTCATTATCATTTTGTTCCAAAAATTTGATGATTTCCTTCTTTATTTCATCTTTGACCCAAGTATCATTCAGCTTAAGGTTATTTCATTTCCAAGGTTTTGTTTGAGTATGAAGATTTCTGTTGGTGTTGAGTTCAAATTTTATTCTGTCATGGTCCACAAAGATACAGGGAATGATTTCTATTCTTTTTAATTTGTGGAAGTTTGACTTGTGTTCTAAGATGTGATTAATTTTGGAGGATGATACATGAGCTGATGAGAAGAATGTGTATTCAGTTTTATTAGGATGAAATCTTGTATAGATGTCTGTTAAGTCCATTTGTTCTTAGATCAAGGTTAAGTCCATTATTTCTTTGTTTAGTTTCTTCTTGGAGGAGCTATCCAGAACTGCCAAAGGGGTGTTAAAATTTCCAATTGGTATAGTGCAGGAAGATATCAAATTGTTCATATCTGTTAGGTTTTGCTTTATAAATTGAGGAGCATTCAGGTAGGTTGCATAAATGTTAATTATTGAAATTTCTTCATGATGAGTGTTTCCCTTGACAAATATGTAGTTTCCTTCCTTGTCTTTCCATATCTTTGTTGGTTTAAATCCTATTGTATTTGCAAATAAAATTGCAACCCCTGCTTTTTTCTTATTTCCATTTGACTGTATTATAGATGTCCATCACTTTACCCTGAGTGTTTTTTTATCCTTTAAGGTAGGATGAATCTGTTGCCAGGCCACAGGTACCTGGACTGAGTTTTTATAGCCAGTCAGTCAACCTGTGCCTCTTTAGAGAACAATTTAAGGCATTCATATTAATTGAGAGAATTGATAGGTGTGGTAGTGTTTTGGCCATCATGTTTTTCAAAGGACCAGTGGATAATTTTAATCTTTTCACCTTTGTGGAAGTTAGGTTTTGTTTGATAAACTCTGGGTGAGTTTATTCTATAATGACCAGCATAAACATTTAAATTTGTGCTGGTCATTATAGAAAATGGTTCCAAGTATTTCCTGGAAAGATGGTTTAGTTATGGCAAATTTCCCCAACATGTGTATGTCAGTAAAGTATTTGATTTCTCCGTCACAAATGAAATTCAGTTTAGCTGGATACAGGATCCTGGGATGAAAGTTGTTTTGTTTTAAAAGATTGAAGGTCAATAACCATCCTCTTCTGGCTTGAAAACATTTGGCTGAAAGATCTTCAATCATTTTAATATTTCTCCCTTTGTAGGTAACACTTTTCTTACATCTGGACACTTGCAGGATTTTCTCCTTCATATTAACTTTGGCAAAGTTAATTACAACATGTCTAAGAGATGCTTTATTTGGATTGAGTCTTGCTGGGGTTCTGAAGCTGTCTATTATCTGAATTTCTGTATCTCTTGCAATACTTGGGAAATTCTTCTGCATAATATCTTGGAGTAGAGCATCTCAGGAAGCCAAGTGAGTTGGAAGACAATAAGCATGAATTTTGGAGGGAGAGAGACCAGTTACAATCCTAGTGGTAGCATATTGGCCAGGGCAGAGGGTGGCCCCAGATGACAAACTTAGTGTTTCCCAATTTTAGTTTTCTCATTTATAAAACAGAACACTTACTTTAAAGAATTATGAGGAATAAATAGATAATTATGTCAAGTGTCTCCCTTGAAGTATATGTCCAATAAATATTAATTCCTTATAGTTTTGCTTCTATCACAATGTATTTCAGTCATTAATCACTTTAACATTTTAGTGTTTAAAAAACACTAAAATCACCAGTTTATGTGAACATTTGGAAATAGGTTATGCCTAAAGAGGTTCTCAGGGTATTTGACTATTTAGTGAAGTCTTCATACATCTAGTAACATAAGCTCAGGTGATAACGGATGATCCAAAGGGTGGCATCATGACAAAACCTACCTTAAGAGTATTTTGGAGCAGGAGAGCAGAAGCTCTCCCAGATATACCTAGGACAATACCCACTGAACTGCTAAGGGGTGCTATGAGGCTGAGAGGCAAGCAGACCATACTCCTTACAGCTTCCTGCCTCACTGCTTTCCTGGGAGAGGCCCCACACTTTCTGGTCACAGGCCCAAAGTACTATTTTGAGAGTTTAACACTGGGCTGTGCCCAACCTTTGGAATAAATTTGAGCTGACACTAGAGCAGCCACTACCTGGCTAAAGAGTGAAAGGAGAGCCCAAGTTCTCCTACACCTCAGATAATATCCATCACCCTACTACAGACTGCTATGAGATTGGGGACCAGTTGACCTAATCCACATTAGCTACCAGCAACACGAACATGGACTTCTTGGGTCCTAGTGTGTGGCCCCACCATTACTACTGCCACCATCCACATAACTTAAACTCCTAGGGGACTCATCCATATACCTGGCCCACTGCTCCCACTGCTCCCACTTCTAGCTTATAAGCAAGCCACCTGAAGGCCCAAGAATGAGATCTCAAGGATCCATTAACACTGGTGCCAGCATAAGAAGCTCTGGGGCTTAAAAATAGGCAGACTCAGCCTACTCACTGCTGCCACCAATGGGGCTCAAAGACTGGCCCAGCTGGCATCCACATCCCTAATAAAACTTTACCACAGCCTCAACTAATGACCATACCTTAAGCTACTAAGGAAATCACTGATACCACTGATCTTGTGTACTTGTGAAGAAATCATACAAAGATTATGGTACTATAGGCACCCAAAATCAAAGCTAAGGTGTTCAACTCAACCAGCAACCGATATACATCAAGAAGAAAAAATTATCCCCTATGAAAGCACTTTCAAAAACTGTAAGGACAAAGGAAACATAAAAAATGTAATATCAACAAAGGACCACAACAATTGCCCAGCAATGGATTCAAATTAAAAAGAACCTCTTAACGGCTGAGTGGAATGTCTCATGCCTATAATCCTAGCACTTTGGTAAACTGAGGCAGGAGGATTGCTTGAGACCAAGAACTCAAGACTAGCTTGGGCAATGCTGAGACCACAACTGTACAAAAAGAAAAAAAAAAAGCTAGGCAAGGTGGTGTGCACTTTCAGTCCCAGCTACGTGGGAGGCTCAGGTAGGAGGATCACCTAAGAGTTTGTGGTTTCATTGAGCTATGGTGGTGCTACTACAGTCTAGTCAGGAAAACAGGCCTGAGACCCTATCTCAAAAAAAGGAAAAATTCTTTGAAATTACAGATAATCAAATCAAAATGTTGATTTTAAAACCTCTCAGTGAAATGCAAGAGAAATCTGCAAACAAATTAGAAAATTAATTCAGGATATGAATGAGAAATTTACCAAGGAGATAAAAATCTTTAAAAAACTAAAAGAAGGCTTGATGCCTGTGGCTCAGCAGCTAGGGCACCAGCCACATACACTGGAGCTGGTGAGTCTGCATCCAGTCCGGGCCTGCCAACAACAATGATAACTGCAACAAAAAATAGCCAGATGTTGTGGCAGATGCCTGTAGTCCCAGCTACTTGGGAGGCTGAGGCAAGAGAATCACTTAAGCTCAAGAATTTGAGAATGCTGTGAGCTGTGACACCAAGGCACTCTACCCAGAGCCACATAGTGAGACTCTGTCTCAAAAAACAAACAAACAAAAACAAATTCTAGAGCTGAAAAATTCATTGAAAGTACAAAATGCATTCAAAAGCTTCAATAATAGACTATGCAATGCAGAATAAAGAACCTCAGAACTTGAAGATGGGTCTTTTGAAATAGCTCAGACACAAATATGAAAAATAAAGAATGAAATAGAATAAACACAGCCTTTTAGATGTCTGGGACTATATCAAGGAACAAATTTATCAATTACTACTATTCCTGAGGAGGAAAAGAGATCAAAAAGTTTAGGAAACTTATTCACGGAAATAACTGATAAAAACATCTCATGTCTAGCGAGAAAGTTAGACATCCAGATACAAGAGGCTTAGATATTTCCAGGAAAATACATTGTAAAAAGGAATTCACCACAGTATATTAAAATCAGAATGTTTAAAGTGAAAGAAAGATTGTTAAAATTGGTAAGCAAATAAGGGAAAACCCATCAGACTAACAGTGAACTTCTCAACAGAAACCTTACCATAGAAGAGAATGGTATGGCATTTTCAAAGTGCTGAAAGAAAGAAAAAAAAACTGTCAGCAATACATCAATAGAGCAAAATTACACTTACACTCTATGAATATAAACATGCAAAAAATAAATTTAAAAAATAAAATAAGATTATTCTAACCATCTCATTGGCCAACTAGTTTAACTACATGAGTTGTGTTTATTATTAAAACAATCTAAATAATTTGTGTGAATTAATGTTCTATGTCTTGACCCCTAGAGTCATAGTAATCATGAGCTCAGAAGGCTAATTTTCATGTAGGAAAGAAGGGAAAGGGAAGGAACAATTCTGGCTGCTGTTTTGAGTACACATTTTTGTTTCTTTGCTTGTTTTAAAATGTTCTAGTCTTCCTGGACATAGAAAGATATTTCCAAGTCTGTGGAAAATCTGTTGAGTGAGGAAAAATATGTCCTGCACAGGCTTCTAGAAGCTTTAATAAGGGGGATTCCAATGATGATTTTTATAAGAATAAAGACATCAATGCCTTTTCAATGTTGAACGTTTTGAGGAAAAATCATCTAATGGACTTTCTGCTTGGGAAGAACTATAGCAAAAAGTAATTCCTGTTGGATCTGGCAAAATCTAAGAAATTAGATTATGCAGGAGACTCCTGAGGGAACCAGAGCATCTCAAGAGTGAGAAGGAAAGCAAAGCAATATTGGAGCATTCTCATGTGCTCCAAAATTTGAAGATAAAAATAAAACTTTAAAAAGTAAAGAGGGCTACAGAGATCTTATTATGTTAGCAGAGATGAAAGGAAGAAAAAGACCCCTAGCTAAAGAAGTATTGATTCTATGCCAAGCCAAATCTCTCCAGCTACAGACTATTAAAAGGTCAAAGCACAAAATAATTTCTGGATGACCTCATGTAGAAGTCAAGGTTCTTATCAGATATGGCTAATTTGCAAATATGGATGAAATTATTTAGGACTTAATCTATGTCCATAAACTAGATAAACTTTGTGTATTAATAAACACAATAGAGTCGAGTAAAAGCAGCAGACTTCCTAGAACATAGGAAATGACACACACCCAGGTAAAGCCAATGCAGGAAGGCGTGTAAAAATCAAGCACAGTCAAGATCTATTCCATACCCAGACAACCACGGGGGGGAAATGTTGACAATTTGAAGCAAAACAGGCCCTTAATACAGTAAGAAACTGTGGTGGTGGTGGTGGTGGCAGGGGTGGTAGCCACAGTGACAGATTTCAGAATTGACTGGTCTGTGATTTTTGGTGTAGCATCCCAATAAAACCTTTGCAGAAATCTTTTCAAAAGAAAAATTTAAATGTATATAACATTGACTTAGGTGTACATTGTAATTTAAGGTGTGGGTAATATTCCTTTAAAAGATAAAAAATCTTAATTCTCAGAATTTTTCACAGTTGCTAAATTCTTCATAAAGTTGAGTAATAAGATGGGTAATAGGTAAGGTAGGTTAGAATTAGAATTATAAATTATCAGTATCAGGAGAATGATAAGGCTACTTAACCACATAGGGCTTTGTAAAGGATTTTTTGGTCACAGGTCTAACTCTGATTAAATATGTAGGAAAAATAGAAAGAGAAAAATATGGAAATCAAAGTAAGAGTGAATTAACTAGAAAAACTTCCTGCCAGGTGAAGAAATTGGCCATCAAAGCAACAGCTGGCTGGGAGATTTGTAAGAGCTTTGTGATAATGCCAAAATTATTTGAATACCCTTTGCAATACTAAGTCAGATTTGATAACTGAACACATTTAACAGTTTCTGACAAAAAGCAGGATGGCTAGTCTCAATATTTACTCAGTTGAGGAAACATTTCTGACATGCATGAAATTTAACATCATAGGACGAAGTTTATTCTGGTGAAAATATTGGTATTTAGAGAAACAGCATCACACATACAAATAAATAAACCATGGTCCTATCTACATTGAAGGTACTGTGAAGTATACTTGATTTGATTTTTTTTTTTTTTTTTTTTTTAGAAAATAGGTCATGTTGACCTTGGACAAGATGACATTTTGAAGAACATATTTTTGGCAGACGTAGTGACTGGATGTAAGTAACTCTTACATTTGAGGTGATAGTGTGATGACTACTAGTCAATATCCTAAAGGACAACCAGAAAGAAAAAATAAAATAGTTGTGGTAAATATGTTTTCTGCAAATGTTGATCTCAGCAAGTTTCCCTGTAACCAACCCAGCTCTTGCAACTCAATTAGTAATATGCAGAAAGTCAACAGTCTTAATGCCAAATAGTGAACATATTGAAATCCAATTAAGTACAGCTCAATAAACCTTTGCTGTGTAACAAAGTACCTTAAATCCTAGTAACTTAAAACTATAGCCATTTATTTGGCTCTGGACTCTATAGGTCAGCAATCTTGATTAGGCTCAGCTGAACAGATGCCTTGACTTTGCTGCTTTGCTGGTCTTGGCTGGTGTTATGGGCTAAATTGTTCCCCCTCCCACAAATGAATGCAAATATATATGCTGAAGTCCTAACCCCTGGTACCTCAGATTGTTATGGTATTTGGAGGTAGGGTCTCTATAAAGGCAATTAAGTTAAAGTTGTTAGGGTGGGTCCTTATACATTGTGACTGGTGTCCTTATGAGAAGAGGAAATTTAGACACACAATCTTGATTTCCGATTTCTAACCTCCACAAGTGGGAGAAAGGTTTTGTTTCGTCTTCGGGAGAAAGGTCACCCGGTCTGCGGTGTTAATAGTTTTTGTTGCAGCAGCTCTAGCAAATGAACACAGTTGGGCTCCCTCGCGTGTCTGCAGACAGCTGGGGGGTTGGCGGGGTTGGCCAGCCTGCTGATTATAGGGCTTGAGTGGGAAAATCTGAAAGAACTGGGGCCTGTCTCCACGTAGTCCCTCACCCTCCAGCAGTCTAGCCAAGCTCTTTCATATGCCATTTGCAGATTTCTAAGACAGCCATAGCAGTGCCTGTAAGGCCTCTTGCCATATTGTATTGATAAAACAAGTCCTAGGACCAGCACAGCGGCGGGTGGGAAAATAGACTGTACCTCTTGGTGGGAGGAGATACAGAGTATTGCAGCTATTTTTGTCATCCACCACAATCGGTTTGACATTACAGCGCTAAAAGTCTACAAGCCCGGCCCAGAGGCACGTGCCTATAGTCCCAGCTATGTAGGAGGCTGGGAGTTCAGTTCTAGGTGAGTCTAGACAGCATAGTGAGACTTCATCTTTTAAGGAAAAGTTATACTGAGGCCAATATTCACATAATAAAGACTAGGTTGTTGAACGTAATAGGTGATTTTGAGTGTATTCTATACCCATAAACAAATAATACCCTTCAAGCAGATACTAACATAAACCAATGGATTGCTGATTTTAAAAAAGAAGGTAAAATTTTTTTCTGAATCTTATTCAATATTAATTTTCATGGATGGAATTAAATAACTGAAGGCATAATAGTTAATCAGAACTTGCTATAACCTGCCTTTCCCAAGCTTAGATCACTGAAAACAGAGTTCACATGCCTCACTTTAATGCAATGAACTGTCCAGAACCTTCAGTATTACCTTTTAAAGTATCTCACATTGATTAATAATTAATTAATTCACTTATTGAATAAATATACAGGGTGTCCCAAAGTTGCTCCTAACGTTATTTTCCCTACGGACGGCAACTTTAGGAGGCGACTTTTGGGACACCCTGTATAGCTGTATATCAAAGGGCTTGTTACTTTAAAAGTTTCAGAAATATAGTAGTGAAAAAAAATGGACTTGATCCTTGCTCTCATAGAACTTTAGCAAAAAATAAAACATTAAGTCAGTAAGCAAACACACAAAAATATAATTAAAACTGTAAACATTTTGATGACTCTAACAAAGTATGCAATCAGAGATCATTCATTTACTAAACATGTATAGAATGGTTTATCGTAAGCTATTTAATGTTCTAAGCACTGGGAATGCCCAAGTGAATGAGTCACACACGTCTCTCTCTTTATTCTAGTATTAGGGTCAGACCAAAAAACCAATACACTGATTAAAAATAAACAAAGACTTATCACTTTTATAACTTATGGTAAGTGTTACAAGAAAACAAACCAACAAAGAAAAGGACAAAGTAGGCCTGTCTTTAGAGGCTGTGACCTGATAAAGCTTTTCAGAGAAAGTGATATCTGAGCTGAAACCTCAAGCCAGAGGCAGCCAATTTCCAGGAAGTGCAAACCCCTGAGGAGTGAAAGATTTTGGTATCAGACAACAGCAGTCTTGAAAGAAGACCTGCAATTCGATTCTCACAGTTCTGGGCTCATGAGCCCCAGATGGGGCAGGAGCCAGATCATGTTTGGATTTTATTCTCATGAAGTGGGAAAACACTGAAGGATTTTATTTTTATTTATTTATTTGTTTATTTATTTATTTATTTTTATTAAATCATAACTGTGTACATTTATGCATTTATTGGGTACAATGTGCTGATTTTATGTACAATTTGGAGTGCTTACATGAAACTGGTTAACATAGCTTTCACCTCACTTACTTAATTGTTATGTCAAGACATTTATACTCTACTCTTTTTTTTGTTTTTTTTTTGGCAGGGGCTGGGTTTGAACCCGCCACCTCTGGTATATGGGGCCGGCGCCCTACTCCTTTGAGCTACAGGTGCTGCCCCATTTATACTCTACTCTTAATAGCAGAAAGTCTGTTGTGGTGTGGAGCATAGAAGTAGTGAGGCCGATTTTAAAGTTGCTGCAGGAGATGAAGTACAGGATGATGGTGGCTCAGACCAGTGCCATGGAATGGAGAACAGAGGACAGATGTGGGATTTTAATGAGCTGGCATGACACAGAGTGGGGAGGCCAGGAAGCCTTCTCTTACACTGAGGGGAGGGGTAAGCCAGAAGCTTTCTTCACACTGTGAAAGCAAGGTTAAAATAAGGCTTAAGGAAACCTTAACATTCCGAAAAGGCTATTGCTCTCCCTTGCCCCTGGAAACACATGCAGGTAATTCAAAATTAAAATTGTACTAAACCACAAACTTGCATACAGGTTTTGCAAGATTCAAAATTTTCCTATCACGGCTATGTTTGTGCTCTTACTTTTGAAATTTCACAAGATACTTTTGCTGAGAAACCCTGAGCATATTCGGAGTCTGTTTGAGGCCTCTTACAAAGTTTCAAAAGGGAAAACCTGTGGAGAGTTTTAAACTAAAAGTAGGCCGCATCTCAGACCGGGGGCGACAGTCTGGGGCAGATTTTGCAGGGATCTGCAAGCTAAGTTGGGGACTGGACCTTAACCTCAGAACAAAGGAGAAGATATGATAGGATGTTAACAAGCAAGAGAAGGGTAGGGGAGTTCAAGGGACGCCACTGTGGTAACGCAGGTGGGAAAAGGGTGTGGGTGGGTCACAGGTGTGGGTGGCAGTGCAGAAACATTTTCTGTTAGTGAAAAGCCAGGTCAGTGTTTCTGGAGGTAAACTTTGACCCCAAATTGAATAGTTTATGTACTCTAGTATTTTTTTAAAATTTTTAAATATTTATTTTTTATATCACACTTCCATTTTGATTGGAGAAAATCAGAGCTGAAAGTTATGTTGTTTGGTACAAATAAAAATTCAAAGGCACCATATTTTTCTATGGCTTCTTTGAAAGAACTAAAAAAAGCCATAATTTTGTATTTGGAAATTTACTCCCACTTTATTCTGTTTTAGTCTGTATGGTTTGCTTTATAGATAATACCGTAGCTACTCTGGTGTGCGTGTCCTGCAGTGGCTTTTAACTGACTACATGATTAAATTCTGACTGTACCTGTAAATCATTGTTTTGACTATACCAACTTATTTTTTATTTTCATAGTTTCATTTTCCTTGACTCTCCTATTAGGGTAATTTCCTTTTCTTTTCTTTTTTTTAATTTGAGATGAATATGAGGATACAAATGTTTAGATTAGTTTTCAATTCTAAGCTAAAGTTCAAGTTGTAGCTGAGCCCTCGCTCAGGGGACGTGCTGAACACCCTCACATTGGGCACAGTAGGTGAGACCTCCCAAATCGCCTTTTCCTCCCCTTACTAGACTATACTGTGCTTTTTCTTTCTTGTCGGCATGTAGTTGTTTATACATTGGTTTCGTATTACTATGTACTATGTACTCACATTGGACACTTTTTCCCCATTCTTGGGATACTTTACTAAGAAGAACGTGTTTCAGCTCCATCCAGGTAAACACAAAAGATGGAAAGTCTCCATTTTTTCATATGCCTGAATAATCCACTCATGGGGTGGTGGGCACTTGGGTTGTTTCCACATCTTGGCAATTATGAATTGACCTGCAATAAACATTCTAATGCAAATGTCTTTGTGATAAAATGATTTTTGTTCTTCTGAGTAGATACCTAGTAATGGGATTGAGGGATCAAATGGAAGGTCAACCTTTAGTTCTTTGAGAATTCTGCATATTTCCTTCCAAAGAGGCTGTATTAGTTTGCAATCCCACCAACACTGCAAAAGTGTCCCCTTCTCTCCATATCCACACCAGCATCTGAAGATGTGGAACTTTGTGATGTAGGCTAATCTTACTGGGGTTAGGTGATATCTCAAGGTGATTTTGATTTGCATTTCTCTGATGATTAGGGACAATGAGCATTTTTCATGTGTTTTCATGTGATTTTTTTTTTCCATTTGTTACCTTCAGAGAAGTTTCTGTTCAAGTTTTTTGCCCACTTAGAAATGGGGTTGTTTGCTCTTTTCTTGTTGATTAATTTGAGTTCTTTTGTCGATTCTGGTTATCAGCCCTTTACCAGATTCCTTCTTTTCAGTACTCAAATTATCCAAGACTTCTTGGATAATTCCAAGATTCCTTCTTTTCAGTACTCAAATTATCCAAGACTTCGGTCCACAGGCTATATAAGCCTGAGACAAATAATCCATTCTTTTTATATCCAAAAAAAAAAAAAAAATGCATAGTGCATAAAATAAAATAGCTGTTTAGGTTGACTGTGGAATGGAATTTAGACAGTCTCTGCCTTCAAGAAGATGACTTGGGGAATCAGCTGCATTAAAAATGACACACAGTGTTATAACAAGGGAAGCAAGTCACAGAAATAGGAAAGAAAATGAGAGGATTAATTGTGCACAGCAGTGTCAAGGAGAGCATGAAAGGGAGGTGGTTCCAGAGGACTAGGTAGGGAGGGCCACCCCGGGGTGAAGAAAAACCATACAAAGAAAAAGCAAGTTTTTCAAAACGCATAAATGTGCTGGAATGTGCTGAGCAGGTGGCAGTATCACAGGTGATGAAACATGGAGGTAGGCAGGAGCAAAAGCTGCTGGGTTTGAAGGGCAGAATCTCAAGTCTGGACCTCATCCAGCAGGCAGTGGGATGGGCAAAGAGCACTTTGGCTGAATTGTTGCAGTGAGGTCAGCTGCACTGGCAGATTGACTTAAGGTGCTGTGGCAATGGAGCAGAAGAGAGCATACTAGGACCTGAAGTCCAGCAGAGTCATGGAAATGGAAAGATTATGGGGACTGCAGACAGAAGATAGACTAGGCAAGATTTGATGATGACATATTGAGGAAGCTTTCAGATTTATGGCTTAGGAGACAGGTAAATGGTGGTGCTACCCATCAGGGTAGAAAATACAGGACTGCTTGTGGGAGAGCAGAGCAAGTTGAGAATAAACAGGGACATTTTGAGCATGGGGTGACTGCAGGCCTTTGAGTAGAGAATAGTGCAATTTGGTGTCCTTGTATAACCTCCCAGGCAAAGGCAGTTTTTCAGAAATGTTTTTTAAATAAAATTCATGCCTTTGTGATTCCTGTTTCACATCTTATATATTGTTATTCTCTCCATCCTTTAGAAAATCTGGGTTTTCTCCTGTGCTTTCTGTCCTAATTCATGATGACATATCCTGTCCACTCAACCAAGCTTATCAACTCAGAGTCAGGATCAATTCCTCTGTCTTTACTGGTCACATTCAATAGGTCACTCTGAATGTTCTCTAATCATTCCCCTCCTCTCCTCTTTAGGGCCCCTGTTTGATCCAGCATACCTGTCTTCTGCCATATGCGCATATATCTTCAGGCCTTCCCCAGCTAGTTCCTTTCTCCAGGCTCTTGCTATGGTTTCTCAGATTGCTATTTCAGCCTTTAATCTTTTCCCTGGAAATCTTGTTGTTCACACTATTACCAGAGCAATTTTTCTATAACACAAGTTTGCTCACATAATTTTGGTCCTCAATGCCTTCATGGTCCTGTATGCACATCTTGGTTTTGTTCAAAATTTGTTCCAAACCTATTTTCTAGTCACATCAAATTACTCCTCCCTTCATAAATGATACCTCAATTGACTTTAAATATTGTGATTCTGAGGCACTCTGAGCCATTTGCTTTATGATCCTACATTATTTAAAATAGATTTTGGACACATGGAAAGAGCCCACCTGTCCCACTCTCATCACCACAACATACACTGTTAGATTCAGTTCCAAAATTATTTAACTGGAGACTGTTATGAGTTGAATCATATTTTCCCAAAAGGTTAGGTGGAATTCCTAATCCTTGGTGATTATGAATGTGACTTTATTTGCAAATGGTCTTTGCAGATGGAATCCAGTTAAGATGAGTTCATTGGGGGAGGGCCCTGATCTAATATGGTTGGTGTCCTCATGAAAATGGAACATTTGGATATAATTAGACAAACAGAATACTATATGATGACACAGGCAGAGACTGAAATGCTATAGCTAAAAGCCCAGGAATGGCCAGCATGAGTGGCCACCACCAAGAGTGAGAAAGAGGCAGGGAGGGATTCTTCCCCAGGGGTTTTACTGGGAGCACAGAACTTCCAACATCTTGATTTCGGACTTCTAGCTTCCAGAACTTTGAGACAATATATTTTGGTTATTTTTATGAAACCAATTGGTGGTTCTTTGTTATAGCAACCTTCAGAAACTAATATGGACACCATAGTTCATGGGAGGCAAAAGGGCCACAGAGGATATCTTCTCTCAGGCTCCAGCCTTTCTAGTGGGGGCAGCTGCTCCAGCACCACTGGCAAGGGTGCTTCAGATTTGGAAAAAGCCTCACCACTAAACTTCTATGTGTAGTATACAGTACTGCCTCTGAAGAATTTACAATCTATGGCCTTATATTAAAGAGATTAAAGAGCCCACAGATAGACTCTTCTGTTCCTTTTTTTTTCCTTTTATTTTCTTGTTATTTTATTTTTTTAGACAGAGTCTCACTCTGTTGTCCTGGGTAGAGTGCTGTGGCACCATAGCTCAGAGTGACCTCAAACTCTTGGGCTCAAGCAATCCTTTTGCCTCAACCTCTTTAGTAGCTGGGACTATAGGCACCCACTGTGATGCCTGAATAATTTTTGTTTCTTGACCCAAATATGGAAAAACCATAACTTCATCCAAGGGGAGAAACTACAAGGAGCGCTCAGTTGTCTCTGAGCTCTTGCCTCCGCCTCTGATCCTCTTGCCTCAGCCTCTTGAGCAGCTGAGACTACAGACACCCACTGTGATGCCCAACTGTCTTGTTTCTTGATCCAAATTCAACATTGGTAAAACCATAACTTCGTCCAACAGGAGAAAATACAAGGAGAGCTCAGGTGTCTCTGGATCCTTTCTATGCCTTTAGCTCACTAGAAAGCCTATTTCCATCCAGATCCACTTTGTAATAAAAACTGTGAAGTGTTACTTAATGGTAAACTCAGAACTCTATCTCTTTGGAACTCTATCTCTTTTCTCCAGGCACTGTGATTTATCCTATCAAAGGTTTTATGTCTTTCTTTTCTTCTCCATAGCTATTGCAGAGAGTGATATTTAAACAAAAGTGATGAAATTCTAACCTTACCTCAATAAGGACGTTGTGATGTTTTATTGTAAGGACTTTTTCAAGTTTATTTAATTTGTTTCCTGCAGATGCTGTGATTTTTGAAGTCTCCTGGCTTTCACAAGTGTGGTTTTCATCACCTGGAATGTATGCCCTATTCACTCTCACCTGAGGAACGCCATCACTTCTGTACTGGATAGCCAACACTGTGGGTGCTACACAGTCATGATCACATTTGCATTGACAGCCCTGTGATTTAGGCTTAGAGAGGGTAGAAAGGGGTGGAGATGACATTAGAACCTGGGTCTTTCCGTCCCCAGAATCAATGCTTCTAACTGTTTCTTGGCCTCTTGCCAAGCCAGAAATCTTTTTTTAGCCCCTCTAGTCAAATATTTGCTCTCTCCTATAACTTCCTATAGCACCTTGCACTTACTTTTAGTATGTTTTATTTTTAATGACTTATTTAGGTTTGTTGACCTACTAGGTTAAGTTCCAAAGACAGGTTTCTCTTTTACATTTGCTTTAGAAATGGCCCATAATGGGTGCCTAACAAATATTTGCTGGATGGATTAGTATATGCTGAATAAATGCACGTATAGACTATGGAATGATTGCATTTCTGTTTGACTGTGAAGTTCTTGAAGACAGAGAACTTGCCCTTTTAAATTTCTACTCCCTAGAGGTGAATAAAAGTTTGCTGGTTGAATGAATGATTTAGTCAAGGGATGGCTGAATGCTTGAATGAACAATTATAGCAGACTATAAGCCTACATGGGCTATTTTTCCCTTTGTATATTACGAGGGATGGGAGCAAGTGGTAAAAGATTATACAAAGGCCCAAAGGTTTGGTTGATCTCTATTAACAATACAGACCGAATGCAGCTGATCTAATTTTAAGACCAAGGAAATGAAAATATTAAAATTGAGAAATAATTTTATTACTTTATTCATTCATTCATTTACTCACTTACTTTTGAGAATTGAGGAAATATAATACCACAGCTGAGAAATCCCTCCACCATTTTTTTTTTTTTTCACTTGAGTTTGTGGAAGCTAATTGGGCCATTAGCTGAATCTCAGAGACAGCCACAACGGTAATTGTCTTTGGGACTATTCAGGACATATGAAGTAGTACAGTACTCATAAATAACAGGAGTGCTTCTCAAAGTGTAGACCCAGAGGAGTCCCCCAAATCATTTGTGGGCGTCACAGTTCAGAATGATTGTTATAACAATACTGACACCTTACTTGCCTTATTTGTTCTTATTCAGTAGATTTTCCCAGACAACATGTGATATAACAACAGATTGAACACAGACATCAGTGTGGAAATCCAGCTATCTTCTGGTAAGTCAAATATTAAAGACATTTGCAAAACATAAAACAATGATTCTCTTCACTAATTTTTCAGGAAATAGTTATTTTTCATAAAATGATGCCATGCATACTAATATGTAATGGTTTTATAATAGTTATTTTAAAATAAATATTTATAAAAATTTCTCAGTTTTAATTTTGAATATGATAAATATTGATAGATATAACCCACATAAACAAAAGTATGTTGAGGTCCTCGATAATTTTAAGACTGTAAAAGTCTTCTGAGACCAAAATGTCACAACTACTAAATTAGATAAATATAGACTCATGAAAAGCTCCAAAAACTCACTGTCCCGTCAGCAAGTATTGCCTAGAGAGGTTTTTTTCTTACTGGTAAGTAGGTTGGGTATAGAGGCAGAAGGTGGGTCACTTACAAAACTTATATAGTTTAGGACACCCTCGTTCTCATTTTATTCCTCTGAACCTGGCTAGATATATGCTCACTCCATAAGAGTAGCTCTATTACTTTCCTAGGAATTTGCAACTAGAACCGGATATTTAATCTCTGGCCTGATGACAAAATCTGGTGTCCATTCTCCCTACTGCAAAGCCCTCAAGGCGTTCTTTCCCAGCACCAGGGACCTCAACTCCTACACAAAATCCATCCAAGGCCAAGTCATTATAACCAGCTAGTAGAGGGGTATACTAATTACCCTATATACTCGAGTATAAGCCGAGTTTTTTGGCACAAAATTAGTGTTGAGTTCGGGTTTTTTGGCACAAATTTTGTGCCGAAAAAACTCGGCTTATACTCGAGTATATACGGTATACAGTTTCTGAAATGTTCTCTCAATAAGGAAGCCATTTAGTAATGGGGAAAAATGAAATAACTCTTAATCACAATTGCAGAATTTCTACTAATAATCTAGCATTTAAAAAATTAATCCACAAACACTCATTTTTATTAAATTATCAAGAAAGTGGTGTTGACCTCTGGTCTTATAGCAAAGCAACCTAGCAACATTCATATGTCCACTCAAGAAATGTTTATGGATTATCTTTTGTATGTTAGGTGCATCCTGAGAAGGTTTGTAAATACCTACCCTAGAAACTGTTATGTATCCTGTGGCTGGCCCTGATAAATAGCTGGAGACCAGGAAAAACTATGCATAAAATTTGTATTATACTTTGTATACACTTTATTAAGGTAGTGACCTATTTTAAATGGACCACAATGGACCATTACATTGTTAGTTTACCCCCAATTGGGTCTCCACAGGGCAACTAGATGTGTAAATTGAGAAGCCAGCAACTAAGAAAACAGAAGAAAGAAGAGTGTCATGTATTAATAGCTTAGGGTAAACTGTAATTAACCCATCAGTAAGATCAAAAAACGGAAACAAACAGTGTCACCTGACAATGTGCTGAGACAGAAGACTATGTGGTTGTGTTTTAGAGACTCCATTGTGCAATATGCTGGCTAGATATATGCTCTGAGATGATTTATTATTTGCTGTCTGTGAGCAGATGGTTCTGCGTGGTATTATGGTGTCACGTGAGCTCACTTAGTGGCATACTGTTTACATGGACCAAACAAAACCTGAAAAACAATTTGACCCAATGAAGAACTGAAACCAAACAGGATTCTCAATTATATTTATTTCAAGGAAATATTATTGCTAACTGATTAAATGGAACCTTTGGTATCTGGAGGACTTCCTTGGACAAAGAATCAGTTACAGACAGACAGGGTTTGGGAAATGAGACTTTATATGGCTAGTGTGGTAGTAATGGATTTAATTCCTCTTGAGGGGTTATGTGAAAAAACAAATGTAACATACTTCAAGGCCTCTTTCTGCTGTTTACATGTTAGGATGGGCAAATAATACCCCATATCTACATGGCACAATACTCTAATTCAAAAGAGACAAATGAAAAAAAAAAAATAGCACTCAAATCATTTTCACCTATCTTCTATTACTTTGGAAGTAAAGCTGTCACTGCTCCTAATATAAATTATTAAACAACAACATAAACAACAAGTAGAACAAACCAATGGTCAAAGCAGTCCACTGTTAAAAAAAACAACTTATGTTACCACAGTTATTGCTAGATAGGCATGAATGTCCTTTTTAAATTAATAGCTAGTGCCGCCATTTATAGAGCTGTTGCTATGTGATATCTGTATTTGTTGGGACACATGGTTTCTGAGGGCACCAAAATGGCTAACCCATCTTTGGTTATTGTACACAAGGTTGTGCTATGGAATGGAATTCATTCCTGGCATTCCAGAGCTATTTTGCATTCCGCTGGAAGTTATACTTGATATGGAACCTAAACCAACTCCATCTTAGATGCTAACTTCCATGTTGACTTCTGATTAACCTCTGTTCTGGGCATGCCTCTAATAAGATTGCTACTTCATCTACTGTTACTATAAATGCTGCTCTGAGGCAGATTTACATAGCATTCTTCCCTTTTTCTGACGGGTAAACTTCAATCGTCCTACACACCCCTTCCCTGTGGCTCCAGGAGGTAATGGTGCAGGGACCCACCATCTTGTCTCGTCTCACCACTACTTGTGACATGGTTTCTGTTCCTAAGTCCCTATGAAATGTTCATTTCTGAGAAACTGGACATGTCAGCCTCTATGTTTGGCGTCTCAGCTTCCGTGGACTTTGGGGGTAGGTTTGCTAGACCTAATCAAGCAGAACACTTGAGTAAGTTTTTAACATTGTTTTATTCACTGATCTTCACGAAGTGATTACTATGAAGGAGAGGTTGTTTCAGCTATGCAGTTCACAGTTTAATACTAAAAAGGTACATGAACATGATTGTAAAACTGCCTGATAAAAGCTGTGATATAAAGGCTCCACCAGGTTCTAAAATTGGGTAAATATTATACAACACACTTGAATTATACTGAGTTGTAGCTGTTTAATTACAAATTTGAATTTTGTAATTTTTTTTTTTTTTTTTTTTGTACTATGGCAGCAATGATCTGTTTTTCTCCCCCAGGGTCCACACATTTCTATAGGTCTTTGATAACCTTTGGCCCTAAACGCTATGGCTATGTGTCTGTAGAAGATAGACTTGGAGCAGGGGAGTGGCAGAGACTGCTTTGGGGTCTAAACAGACAACGTGGACAGAATGGACACAGGAGGTACTTCAGGGAGCTGGTCGAGAGTTTCCTAGCAAGCCCAGCAAGAGGTGCTGCTGATCCTGTGGCCAGGCGGACTCAGAGGAATGTTAGACATATGTGTGGGGCAGAATTGCCAGGACTTTGTGATGGGATCTCTGTAGAGGGTAAGGGAGAGAAGGAGACAACAACTACTTCCTGAATTTCAAACCGAGAAGTCTACTTGGGTGGTGACTTACTTGTACAAAAGACACTGGAGGAGGGATTAGTTCTTGGGGAAAAGATGGTCATTTAATTTTGGACACATTGATATTGAGTGTCCTGCATCTTAGAACTTGAGTGGGAATATCGAAAAAGGAGCCAAATAATCTATTTTTAGTCACAGAAGAGACGTTAGCACTGGAAATGTAGATTTAGCCATCGTGTAGAAAGTGATTGAAAGGGGAGGCTTGAAGCTTTCTCTTTATCACAGAACTAAAGGGATACTACTTTAAGTGGATGGTCACCCATAGAAAGGAAGGACAACTTTGCACAACACTGTAAGGACTTTCAATATTTATGGCTAGAGGCAGAGAGATTGGTAAGGGAGCCTGAGAAGGAGCAGGCAATGAAGAAGGAGAGAAATATGGGGGAGTACGTGGTCACTGAAGCCACTCTCATGAGGAGAAGTGAGGTACTTGCATCCAGTGCTGCTGAGAAGTCAAGTAAGACACCTGTCTCTAACGATGCTAGAAATACAGAGGTCATTGGTGGCATTAGGAAAGGTATTTTTGGTAGAGTGGCAAGAAGCCAGATAAATGAGAGTTATAGCCACCCCCACCAATATGTCCATGTCTTAATTCCTAGAACCAGTGAAGATGCTACCTTTCATGAAAAAGAGGACTTAATGGAGGTAATTAAGAATGTTGAAATGGGGAGATCATCCTCGATTATCTGGGGGGGGAGTCAAATGTAATCATAGGAGTCCTTAGAGGTGAAAGGTGAAAGGAAGAGGCTGTTATTGGCTTTGAAGATGGTGGTGGAAAGGATCGCAAGCCAAGGGATATGGACAGCATCTATGAGTTGAAAAAGGCAAGATAACAGATTCCTCCCTAGAGCCTCCAGGAGGAGGACAGCCCTGATGACACCTTGATTTTTAGCTCTTTGAGACTCATTTCAGAGCTCTGACCTCAAGAACTGTAAGAAAATAAGTTTGTGTTGTTTTAAACCACTAAGTTTGTGTTATGGCAGCATTTAGAAACTGATAGACTGATGGTCAAAGGAGTGACAAAGGAAATAAAGACGATGACTGTAGCAGCTGACAAATTTAGGGAGTATAAGATATGACATAAGAAGTCTTTGCTTAAGGTGAGAGAAACTTAAGGAAACCAAAGATTCCTTACAAGGCGTAGGAAGAATCACTAACTGGGTAGGATGGGTAGGATGATGGATACATTCACCTCAAGGGTACGTGGTGGAGAAGAGGATTCACACTGGCACAGGCAGGCATCTAGATTTGGTGTGGGGACACCGAGGCAATCCCTTATTGACAAGTTGTACTTAATCTCTCGGTGCCTCAGTTTCCTTATTTAAAAAGTACTTATAATAATAGTATTTCAAAGGATTTTAATCCACTTGAATTGCCTGCAGTGCTCACATACACTATCAGGACTCAGCACCTGTTATTGTTATTATGGTATTCTTTGCGGGAACACAGTGCCCCAAACAAGATGATTTAACAGCTTTTATTATCTCCCAGTTCTGGATCCTACATGTCCAAAATCCAAGTGTTAGCAGGCCCTCCTAGGGCCATGAGGAAAGAATCTGTTTCAGAACTCCTTGGCGTATAGGTGGTCACTTTCATATTATCCTTGTTCTGTGCCTGTCTCTGTGTCCAAGTTTCCTTTTTTAGAAAGATACCAATTATATCAGATTGGTGTCCATCCTAATGACCTCATCTTAATTAATTACACTGCAATCATCCCATATCCAAATAAGGTCGCATGCCAAGTAAATCCTGCCATATGGTTCTCTAGAATGGCTTTGCCAGTCTAATCTCCCACCATTGACCCAGAATTTTCATTTATGAGAACAGGACCTATATCTACCTTGTTCCACTAACACTTAGTATCTAAGTACAAGAAAGAGAAGTCAGATGCCTCCAGGATGGAGAACATTAGGTAGCTGCCAAGCTCATGAACTCATGCACTACGCTCTAAAGTGTGTAAGCAGCAAAGACATGGAGGAAGTAAACACAGGGAACTAGGGGTCACTATAGGGCCAGGAACACAAGAGAAAGTAATTGAATGATTACGCCTGAGGAAAAGAGATTATGGCGATAGAATAAAATGTCTTAGTCTGGATTCTCCAGAAAACTGAGCCGGAGGCAAAGCTCACATACTTTATTTGGGGTGTTATCCTAGGGAAGCAGTAGTGAGTGGAAAAATAAAAATGAGGGAGAGAAGTAGAAAAAGCAGATTCAAGGTGCATTACCAATCTTTCTATAGCTTCTCTAGAAAACAAAGCTGGTTGTTGAGTCATGCTGGAGCAGCCAGAAGTACAGAACCATCACATCTTTGAACAGCTCCTGGGTGGGCAAGCACGGGGAATAATTCATTTGTTGTTTTCTTCCTGGCTCCTGGCTCTCAGTGGTCAGAGCCAGCTCCACGGGGCATTATTTCCACTGTATTTTGAGGCTGTGTTTTGGGCACCTACAGGCAGCAGTGAGGGAAGCCAGAACTTCTGTGGGTTCAGCCAGGTCAGCCTCAAGGGCTGGAGCTGCTGAGGTTCCTTGTCCAGTGGGTGTTACAGAGGCTATGCTAGTCTGAGCCTCAATCCAAAGGAAGCCGAGGTCAGCGACAGTGTAAGCCTGGGCTTTTCAGTCTTGGGGAAAACAAGCGTCATTGCTTGGGCTATTCTGGCTGAGAAGATAGAAAAAGGGCTGAACCCTTGGAGGCAGGCAGAGCCAAACTGATCGGGTACACATAAACTACCAGAATCAGTGATTTCTGACGGAATTCCAGGTGTGGCTATAGGAGTGGATGGCTGGAGTGAGACGGAGCTCATATCGAAGACTAAAGAGTTGAGAGGTCAAAGGTATTGGATGGGTGGTCCACACTGACAATCAAATAGCACAGAATGGTGGGATGTGAAGAACTGTTAGCCTGGTGCATAGTTAGTATATACTGGCTATATTACTTAATGATATCCATAACTAGAAAAAAAAATCACTATTTGGGAAAGTCAGTGCACTCTGGATTGAAACTTTGCATATGCAGATAAAACCAGAAAATTAACTAAGTTTATTTATGTATGTTTCTTTTATAGTTACATTTACCATTGCCTGGTTGTTTAAGGAGCAGATTATTTGTAAATTGTGTCTTTTTCTAAACCAGTGTCATTTATTCCAGAAGGAAAATAAAAACATGCTCCACATTCTTTCTCCAGACTTTCAGAGCCAAGACTTACGACTTTTTCATAAGTCTTGGCTTTCTATTGACTTTGGGATTGGCCCTTCTGTACTGTTTGGAGAGATACAGCGAAGGTTATCAGATGTGAACCATGCCTTCTGGGTGTTGGCATCCTGCAGGGAGATAATGTAGATAGGGAGCTACAATACACATAGAAAGTGATGACTACCACAGAAGGGCTGAGACAAAGTGCAGAGCTGGGGGACAGCTGAAGAAAAGGGAGACACCTTAGAGTAATGCTTGATGCTATGAGAAAGACAGAGGGGTTGGGAGGGAGAGAGAGAGAGGCCAGGTGGGAGGCAGAGTAGAGGAGGGAGGACATTCAAAGACAGGATGGGAAGGGATTGGTCAATCCAAAACATGGGGGCCTTTGAAGGCTCTGGCTGCTGCCTGGAGGGGCTAAGAAATAGCCTGAAAGTGATGGGAGTTAATGCCCATGAGATTCACTCTCCTTCCCACCAGAGACCATCAGGGAGAAGAGTGAAATGAAGATGGTGTCTTCAGTGCAGAGCCTGGAAGATTGTATGGCAGTGGTAAGGAGCTCCCACAGAGAACGTGGGGCTACCATGTGTAGGGATCTCTTTCAAGTCTCTAGTATCTTGGTAAACATTTTTTTTAAAGAAAATAGAGAAAGTAGATCAAATATTGCAAATTAAAAAAAAAAATGGCTTTTAAATAATGAAAAGACCTGAGCTGTATGTGTTCTGGAAATGTAAGCTTTAATACAATCAAGTCCCTGGTCTGAAGTCTAATATGGGAGATAGATGCATTATGGAGGTTTTATAACTTGGAGCAGAGTGTTGCTGTGGGATCACAGAGGAGAGAACCACTATCCTGCACAGTTAGTGACGCTGTGAAAGACATCAGTGACATTGAGGTGAAGGAAGGCCTTTGGATACAAGGAGGTTAGAGAAGATGAAAATTGTTTTGGAAACAACTGGCCCAGTTTCATAACCATATTGAGTGATGCTGGAACCTGGACAGCTGAAGTACCGAAGGCAAATGGTATTTTTCTTGGGTAGCGTTTGGCAAAACCAATCAGAAAGAAGGGCACAGTGACCTGATGCTCTGGTCTTCAGCTGAAATGTCTGCTCATGGGGTCAGGAGAAGATAAGTGAGCCTGAAGCCAAAGGAAAGAATGAAGGAGGCAAGGAAGAAAACCGTAGAGATGGGGAGAATGTGGAGTGTGAACCACTGGTATGGTGGTTTTGTACTTCTTGTGATAGAAAGTAGCTCAGCTTGCTCTTTGGAGGGCATTAAGCTGGAGTTCAAGAGTCATAAACATGAGGCTGATCTGATGGGATGGCCTGACAAGGGCAACTATATAGTCTCCTGTGTGAAAATTTATTCCCCTAAAATATGATTTAGGTTGGGTGATCTAGAACCAGAATTTAGTCACCCAGGATCTTGGGAGTTTGAATTCAACACATTAAGAATTACTGGGGCGGCACCCGTAGCTCAGTGAGTAGGGTACCAGCCCCATATACCGAGGGTGGTGGGTTCAAACCTGGCCCTGGCCAAACTACAAACAACAACAAGAATTACTGGCATCTGTTCCCAGCTCAGCCCTTGAGAAAAAGGGAAGTAGGCAAAACTGAGAGATTTCTGCAAAACGCTAAGGCTGCTTGGGGACTGTGTATGCGTGAAAGGAGAAGACAGGTCTCTTATCCTCCCTACCAGGTTTCCTCTGTAGTTTGATGTCATGAGAACCTCAGTCCTTAGCAGAGAACAGGACACTGGGAGAAGGTTTATTGAGGAACCCATATCCTGAACTGCCAGGAGCCTGGAGAAACATCAGAGAAGGAGCTTGAGGTGGGTGGGGGGCTGTGTTCCTCAGCCAAGGGAAAAGAAAGTCCAGTGGATTTTGGCATCTCATTGTCCTTGCAGAAGCAGAAGAAACCAAGATTTAGGGCTTTGGAATTACATAGATTGGCCCTTTAATGTATTCATTGATCAAGTTCATGATCAATTTATTTAACACTTTGAGCCTACTTTCTCAGGCCAATGGAGTGAATAGGAAATAGCACGCAAGCCTTGCGAGGTTGGACGGTACACACAAGACTCCCTCGGCTGGAAGGTGCTTTCTATTCCCTCTCTGATGCTCACTCATCTTAGGTTTAAATGCCATCTATTCAGAGAAGTTGTTGCCACCTTTTCCTTTTTGTTCAAGTATCCAGTCTTCAAAGAATGCAACCCTGAAAAGTCTGGGAGAAAATTCTGAAGAGCCTACGTCAGCCATGACGATCCCCTCCTCCACTCTCCACTTCCAGCGTTTTGGGGAGAGTGTGTGACTCAGTTTTGACAAATGGCAAAAGAGAGTCTCCTGGAAGTGTCTGAGAAGAATATCCCCACTCTTGAAAGGACACACTCTTTGCTATCTTTGGGCACTGTTGGGATTGTCCCTAACGACTGTAGCTGCTCCAGCCACGCTGGGACCCTGGGGGAGGCAGTCCCGGGAACAAAGCTGGCATGTTGGAGAGGGTGAAAGAATAACGGAAACACGTTCTGGCCTTCTCTGACACTGCTGTACTGCTGAATTCACCTGTCAGAGCCTCCTGACCTTGGGACTTTTTGCTATATAAAACAATAAATTTCCTTATCATTTAAGATACTTTAAATTGGGTTAATAATTAATTGCAGTGTCCCACATCTAAATTATAACTCCAAGTTTTTTTCTCTCATAGCATTTATCACATATAGAGTATACTGTATGCATTTATTTGTTTAATGCCCTTTTCTCCCACTGGTTTGTATGCTGTAAGTTGGCAGAAATCACAAGTTAATTTTGTTCCCCATTGAATTCCTAGTTTCTGGCACCAATCCTGAAACACAGGAGCTGCTGAAAGCACATTTATTGAAAGACTGAATAAAAGGATTGGGCGGTGCCTGTGGCTCAGTGAGTAGGGTGCCGGCCCCATATGCCGAGGGTGGTGGGTTCAAACCCAGCCCTGGCCAAACTGCAACAAAAAAATAGCCGGGCGTTGTGGCAGGCGCCTGTAGTCCCAGCTACTTGGGAGGCTGAGGCAAGAGAATCGCTTAAGCCCAGAAGCTGGAGGTTGCTGTGAGCTGTGTGATGCCATGGCACTCTACCAAAGGGCCATAAAGCGAGACTCTGTGTCTATTAAAAAAACTTCCTTCTTGTCTTTGTTGAATGTGGTAGAGGTGACAGAGTACAGGACTGTTGTGAGGGAACCCAAGTTCCCTCTCAAACTGACTAGCTGGGTGATTGATGTAATACAGGCTGCTGCATCAATAAAGCTTTCAAGTTTTAACTTCAATGAACAGCAAGAGAGTAAGTATATATTATGTGGTTGATCTAGTGCCCCCCCCACATATATTTAACCAAAGCAAAAGATTTATAAAAACACATATTTACTCTTAGCATGTGTGTCACGCTCTGCCATTTTTATTCTATGATGTATCATTTTTAAACTGCTACCTTTATCCTAGCTATCGGAGAGTCAGAGGCCAGAGGATCACCTGAATCCAGGAGTTCAAGGTTGCAATGAGCTATGATCACACCACTGTACTCTAGGCTAGGTGACAGAGCAAGACTCAGTCTCTAAAAAAGAGAAAAAACAAGTTAGCTTTGACCCAAGGCATCAATTTGATGACTCATTAATTAGCAACCCATAGTAAAAAACTTTTAAAAAATCCAAATAAACAAATTTGTAGTAAATAAAAATGTAGGGACTTTGACTAATCTCTACTTTTCTCCTCTTTTCCATTAGACTGTTCATATTAATTCAGACTATTGACTTAAAATTCCATTATTACAGTGACTTAAAATAATTTAATTATTTTTCATTTTATCTGTGGAATTCTTCACCTCTGTCTAGCCTAGTTAGGCTTTTTTAAAAAAGGTTTGTATAAAATGTACACGTTCTGGCATAAGTTCACAAAAAAGTACTTAGTGTTCTTTTGCTTATTTTTCTCCAGTTAGCACACAAATGTTAGAACTCCATCTTCCTCCTCTGAAACTTAATGGCCCCATTCAATGCATTTTACACGGGCCCCATTTTTTATGTAAGTTTATGTATATAACAGCATGATGTTACCCGAGCCTCACTGCCCAGGAGAGTTGGGTTCTAACATTTTCTAGATGCTGCAGAATAGACCCTTACTGTACTTGGTGTCCCTCACACAGAAACTGCCCTTGTCCTTAGCGGATATGCCAGTGAAATTCCTCTGGGGGCAAGAGGAAGGGGGAGAAGCCGCCCGGAGATCTCACCACTCCAGAGCACAGCAAATAATGCGGTGGGGTGTAGATATATATTTAGAAAGCCATAATGCACGCCTCAGGGGGAAAAATGTACTCAAAAAAGGCGATGGCAGAGAATTATCCGCTCGGATGACCACGAAGGCTGCCCGCCAGAAGCCCCACAGATTCCTAAGGTATCTGCGCTCTGCCTCGGCTCTGGGCTCCTCCACTGCCTCCAGCATCATGTGAATTGGCAAACTAGATGTAAGTTACGGCTCCAGAGTCCGGGAAAAGCGCGTCGCCAAGCGGCTCCGGGGTCACATGTCTTCTTAGAAGGGCATTGGAGTGACAGAGGGAAGCGTGTCCAGGATACGTGCGCGGTCTGCGCTCCGGGAGGGAAGGCGAGGTGGAGAGCCCGCAGTGAACACAGACACGGGCACAGGGAGAGGGAGGCGAAGGGAAGGATGCACGTCTCGCTGAAGTTTCCTCTCCCCTCGTCCCACACACTTGGAATAGAAATAATAATAATAATGGTGATGTGAAAAAAATGTTACAACCACGCCGTTATCGCCCTACTTAAGTTGCCTCACTCAGCAGGGTACCGGGTGTTAAGTGCAGACTGCGGCTGTGGCCGGCGGCCTGTCTCGGAGTCAAGGTTTGGGCCGGTGTGGGCGCGCGCGGTGACCCCACCTTTGGGGCAGCCGGCCCTTCCCCGCAGCGGCCCGGCGGCCCGCGCCCTCCTCCTCCCCGCTCTCCTCCCCCGCCCGCCCGCCCGCCCTCGCAGCGCCTCCCCTGCACCGGCGCCCGCGGAGGAGCGAGGCTACACACCGACACCGACGCCGCCGCAGCGCCCCCCGCAGCGCGCTCGCCCGCGCCCGGCTCCCGCGCAGCTCCGGCGGCGGCGGCTCCCGCGCCCCGGGCCCGCGCTGCGCACCGTGCGCTCGGCTGGGGCGCGGCGGGAGGCCGGAGAGGGCGGCGGCGGACGGGCGCCGACGCGCAGCGACCCCCGCCGAGGTGACTGACTGCGCACCTAGAAAGTTCCCGGCTGCTCGGTGAGGTTCGCGGCTGGGGCTCGGGCGCCCAGGTGCGCGGGGAGGGCCGGGGTCTGGGCGCCCGCGTTGCGCGCCTCTCTCGGCTCCACACCCAGCCGGTCCCCGGCTCGGGCTGTGGAGTGTGGACGTGTGTCTGCGCCGCGTTCGCCCCTGGTGGCGGCGTTGCCTGAGTGCCTGGGGGCAGAGGAAGGCTGCTAGCTTTTAAGAAGCTCATCTGAGGCCGAGGGGGGCGAGTTCAGCCCCTGGGTCCCCTGGACAGTCTTCAGGGCTCTCCGGGCTTCAGCCGGCAGCGGCCGCCGAGACTGTGGCTGGGGCCGGGGGCTCGGCGACTCTGTCAGGGCGTGCGCTCCCGGCTTTGCCTGCCAAGCTGGCACGCAGGGCTCAGGCAAGGACTTCAGGAGTCCTGGTAAACTTGTGTGGGTGTCCCGAGTCTCGGCACCCTTACGCTGCTCTTCCACATTCCTGTGATTTCCCGGTGATGGAGAAACAAGAGTAAACAAACAAAACCCAGAAATCAGGAAAAGAAATGGGTTCAAGTTCGAGGAGAACTGGGGTGCACATTCATAGCAGTGGAAGCTGTAGCTGAGCATAGAAACGGCGCGGGCAGAGCAGATTCAGTAAGTAGAAAGCGTAGCTCTGATACAAGCGCCTTGGTCTCCTGATATTCCTGTCCCCCACATCTCCAGGGGCTTTTGAATAATTATTTCTATTTTACTTTATTTTATTTTTTTACTAAAGAAAGAGAGCTACATACACCTGCCCCTGCCACACCCCCATACGTATGGTTTCCTTAGAAATTGCCTCTTTTCCCTTGCAAGTTTCTATTTAACTCGTGGAGAAGGCGACCCTCCCACATAACATACAGAAGCTGTTGCCAGGACTGTGGTGTAGTTTGCACAGCAGAGTATGAGCTAAGATGGTGGAGAATTCTCTTTGGAGAATTAGAGAACGTCCTCTCCATTGGGGCACTGGGTAACTAAGAATAAATGAAATGAAAAGATGATGCCCAGGGTCCTTCCCTTGTAACATGAAGTAATTTCCTCCAGTCCTGTGAAATCAATTACGAGTGAGGCTGAGGAGCATCACTCCCCCCCCCCCCCGCCCCCCAGTGAAGGCACAGGTTGCCTGGATGTTGCTCATATGTGATTCCATATTTTCTTGCTTCCTGGAGGCTATTTTTCTATCAATTATCCTCTCTTACCCTGTGTTTTCATTTTCTCTATCTTCGGTGTTCGTTATCCTGGGCTTATAAATACTCCCGAGTTTCCACTATTCTAAAAATCCTTTGCCTGAATCATGACACCATCTTGAAGTCCCTCCTCTCGGTGTTGGTTGTTTTCATGGGCCTTTGCAATGGAGTTTTCATCTAGACTTTTCCATAAAAGGCTAAGTTCGGTGCTTTTCCCTGTGATCTCATTTTCTTTGACATATCTGTGGGATGTGAGCTGCATCCTGCTCACCTTCTAGAAAGTGTTACCAGCATGGCCTCAGATCTTTCTAGATCTCTTATTTGTGCACCATTCCTTTTCTTCTTTGCTATTTGCTTCTCTTCCTCCTCTCTCACAATAACACAGGCGGTTATTACTCGTATGTTGGTGCCTAAGAACAGAGACGTTCCTTTTTTATCTCCCATGGTCCTCTCATCTACTAATGGGACTTCACGCCTTACCTCCCGGGACCAGTGTTTTGCCTTGACTTCTTTGCTTCTATCTTCTGGATGTTTCCATTTGATGACCCACAGGGTATCTCAGACATAACGTATATAAGTTCAGACTCCTGACCGTCCCTGTGAGACCTGCTCATTCTCCTGACTTCTGTCAGTGTCACAGTTCCTAACCATAGATGGTGCCCTCTGGTAACTTTTGGTGGAATGAATGAATGAAGAGTGAATAGTACTACCTTCCTCCAAGATTTCCAAGATCAAAACACTGGAATCATTTTGACTCCCCTCAGGTGCATATTCATTTAATTACCACCTTAGAGATACCGCCTACAGTATCCCTCCCACCTATCCTCTTTTATTATTAATCACTTCCCATCCTCTCTCACATTAACTAAAGCAATAGCTTTTGGCCTTATCTCTGGTTTTCTTTCGAATCTTATATTGACCTAGACACTCTTCCTCTCCTCAGAGTGCCAAAACCCTGGGCACTTGCATCCACCCGGGCAGCTTCAGCCTCCACTTGTGTTATCAACAAATGCTAAATATTGTCAGGTTTCTCTTTTCCTTCAATTTTCTAGTCCCTCATTTCTTACTGCTTACTGAACTTGTCTTCCTTACGATTTCCACTTATGAAACTAAGTATGCTCCCAATTAAACTCATTGTCCTATCCCTCCAATCTACTCTTCCTTTTGGTCAATGACTTCACCTCTTACCCAGTTGCCACAATATAAACATCCAAATCTTTATTCTCTTTCTTCTTACCACCACTCAAATTCTGTTGGCTATAATCTCCTGACTGTAATCTACAGATCTATATTTCAGTGTGTTTGTCTGTTTATCTGTTAATATAGCACCCCAAATAGCTGAATAGAACACTACCAGGTTTGGCAGTCAGAAGTAGGATGTGAGGCATTAATAAAATTCATGGCGAACGTTCTGTTGGGGGAGGGACACTTCAAAGAGAGTCAACCCCTGGAGTAGCTGAAACTTTGGTACAGTCAGCTCATACGATTGTCTGTCAGAAGAAGATTATATTCTCTAAATCAGAGAAAATAAGATTCAAAACTGAGCCTCAGGGCAGCAGTCTCAGGAGCAAGTGGACAGATGCTTTGATCGTGGCATTGATGTAGACCTGAGCTGTTTCTCACGAGGACAACTCTGTGTGGTTTGCTTCAGGGAGAGGAAGTAAGGATTTGTATTATGTATTTACTGATAGTTAATTATTTTCTAAAAGAACTCTGAAGAGACGAGCTAGTGATAACATCATTTGCATCAGTTTTCTAGACACTTAGAAGATCATCTAAAAAAGCCTGTATCATTCAATCCTCTGATTTCAAGCTAAACTGTTGATATCATAAAAAAGAATCTATTCTGCTTTCCATGATTTGTAGGGAAGGACATTGCAGAGATACCTATAATCATAACCTTTACCAAATCTCTTATAATAATGTTTTACTCTTCTAGATACCCTGGAGATGGTCCTTTTTTTTTTTTTTTTTTAGTTCAGGAGGTTGAAGTCATTAGGGTGGCACTGTGTGCTGCCCTCAGAACTGTACTTGTCACCTCTTACATGGGTGGGTGTACTAGCCTCTTACTTTGCTTACTTCCTCTAAACTCTTTTCATTTCATTAAACATATTTTTCCAAAGGACAAATCTGATCAGGTGACTTGAAAAATACTGGGCGTACATGAACATCCAGACGCAGAGTTCTCAGCGTCCCCTCCAGCATCTTACTTTTCAGCCTCATCACTCATCACTCTCCACCCACCTATCATGTATTTCAACCTGTCCCCTGAAGGTGCTATCAGCTTTCTTTTGAAAAATTAATAGACTTCCTATTTTAGAAGTTTTAAGTTATAGTTTAAACTAGTTTCCCCTGTTCTTACCATCCCCCATCAGTGTGATACATTTGCTATCATTGATGAGCCAATATTGATGCATACATAATTATTAAACTCCACAGTTCACATTAAGGTTCATTCCTTATGTTGTATATTCCATGGGTTTTGACAAGGGCATAATGACATGTATCCTACAGAATAGTTTTACTGTCCTAAAAATCCCATTTTCCTCTTATTCATTCCTTTTTCCCTTTCTCCAGGCTCTTGGCAACAGCTGCTGTTTTTGCTGTCATTTTCCAGAATGCTGTATAACTGAAATGAAACCATGTGTAGGTTTTTTACATCAGCTCCCTTCATTTAGCAATGTCTTTTCATTGGTTGACATTACTTTTTACTGTTGAATAATATTCCATTATATGGGCATACCACAGTTTGTTCATTCACCCGCTAAAGAACATCTTGGTTACTTCCACATGTTGTTAAGTATGGAAAAACCTGCTATGAACGTTTACGTGTAGGTTCTGGTGAGAACTTATGATTCATATCAGTCGGATGAATACCAAGACGTGCATTTGCTGGATCATGTAGCTTGTATTCAGCTTTGTAAGAAACTGCCAGACTGTCCTCTAAGGTGGCTGTGTCATTTTGCATCCCTACGGTTGATGAGGAAGGGTTCTTGTTGCTCTCAGTCCTCCCCAGCATTGGGTGTTGTTGGTGTTTTTGATTGTAGTAGGTGTGTTGTGGTACCTCATTGTTGTTTACATTTGAAATTCCCTAATGATGTATAATGTTGAACACCTTTTCATATGATTATTTGCCATCTGTGTACATGTGTCTTCTTTGGTGAGGTATCTGCTCAGATCTTTTGCCCACTTTTTGGGGTTGTGTTGTTTTATGATTGTCAGGTGCTTAGGAATTTCTCCTATATTAGCTATGCTTTGCTAGCATTTTCTCCACATCTGGGGCTTGTTTCATTTTTTTACATTGTCTTTTGCACAGCAGAAGTTTTAAATTTTACTGAAGTTCAAATTATACATTTTTCCTTTTATGAATCATGTATTTGGTCCTTTATCTAAATGAAAATAAATAAATAAAAAGCCATCAGCAAACCCAAGATCACTTCTGTTGTCTTTTAGGAGTTTTATAGTTTTTTTTTTTGTTGTTGTTGTTTGTTTGTTTTCCGCTTAGGTTTGTGACCCATTTGGAACTAATTTTTGTGAAAAATATAAAGTTTGTATCCAGTTTTTAATTTTTTTTTAAATGTGGATATCTAGTTGTTTCATCCATTCTATATTGATTTGCCTTCGTTCTTTTGTCAAAGATCATTTTTGTGTATGTTTGGGCCTACTTCTAGGTTCTTTACACTGTTCTATTAATCTGCTTTTCTGTTCTTACACTGTACCAAACTATCTTGATTATTGTAGCTTTATAGTAAGTCTTTTTTTTTTTTTTCTTTTGGAGATAGAGTCTCAAGCTGTCACCCTGTGTAGAGTGCTGTGACATCATAGCTCACAGCAACCTCCAACTCTTGGGCTTAAACAATCTTCTTGCCTCAGTTTTTCTATTTTTAGTAGAGACAAGGTCTCACTTTTGCTCAGGCTGGTCTTGAATTTGTCAGCTCAAGCTATCCACCCACTTCAACCTCCCAGGGTGCTAGGATTATAGGCACTGCACCTGGCCTTTTTAGTAAGTCTTAAGTTGGGGAGTGTCAGTTTTCTCCTAAAACATGGTATTGGCTTAGTAAATATTTTTAGATCAATAAGCCAAGCCCTGTGCTAAATTCTTATGATTTATCTCATTTAGCTCTTCAACCACTCCAACGATGGCAATGTTACTTTATCTATAATCTGTCCATCTATGCTTCTGTTTCTTCTGTTATAGAACGCAAGCCCAGTACCTTGCCTGAGGATATGACAGTGGGTGAAAGAGCCTGGGCCAGGACTCTGGCTCTACAATCTTAGCCAGAAGTGTACCATCTCCCATATTTACCCATAAATATGTAGGGGTGTGTGTGTGTGTGTGTGTGTGTGTGTGTGTGTCTGTATTTATAACAGACTCCAGATGGGTAGAAAGACAAATAGATATCATCTAGACCAGAGCCAAGATTTTTATTTCAACTTGCTTCAGTGCTGGAGAAAAAACAGACAATAAAGTCTGAAACCTCCCACATTGACCGCCAGGTGTTAATCTGCCTTCCAACATCTTTACAGTCACTTTTACTTTTCTTGTGTTTCTTCTAGGAAATGCTATCCTCCATGGGTAGCATTTCCTAAATAGTGACTAAATTAATATAATGGTCGTTTATAATATGATATAGTATTCTTCTTGTCTTGCTAAATGCAAGACAGTACCGCCTCCCTCGTGAACCACGCTTTTTCATTGCCCTCAGAGACAATTAAGTGGGCCTTTTGTGTTTAAGGATGTCATTGCGAAGTGTGAAAGTCAACAGGGGCACAAGAGGCAGCTACAAAGCATGAGAATCCTTGCAGGCCTGACGCTGGCTCTGCGTCATCCACAAGGCCTTTTATTCTCTCCATCTTTTAGGGGGGGCTTGTTTCCCAGGCTGTTCCAAATGACTTCTTTTCTCAATGAAAAATATAGTATTTGCAGAGTAAGATTTTCTCTCCCTCCACATGCATCTTTGAAGACCTCTCATGTTTGAGACTTCCAGTCTACTAGACTTTTGTCCTATCCAGAGATGAGCCCTGCTGGCCTTTCCTCACACCAAGACCTTAAGTTCCTGTTTCTAGTCAGTTTCTCTCTTAAGAACTACTTGTTTACTTGATGTCTCCTATGTGTTAGGCACTGCACGCGGTGCTTCAAATGTGATGTTCACTGTTACCCTCTGAGGTAGATATACAAGTATGCTCCATTTTATAGGTAAGAAAACTAAGAATCAGAGTTTCTAAGGAATTTATAGAAGATTGGGGAAAAGCAGATTGTTTTCTAACCCTCATTGGTCTGACTCCAGTGCTCGACTTAAATTCTGGTCTTTGTCTCCAAACTCATTTTTTATTATATCATATGCTCTGCTCTGAATATGAGAATAGTTTTAATAACCTGTACTTGTTAGATTAATGGAGCAACATCCTGTATTTCTCTTCTCCTTGTGGCTAATACATGTTTGAGAAATAGCTTTTCATAGTGACTGATACAGGAAACAGAGGGAAGCTTCATAATTAGGTTTTATGAAGCCAGATACATAAGGACTTGGCTTCAGGGACAGCAGCATTTGAAGGGATGAACTCAGTAAGGAATCAGACTCGTATTCAGCCATTTAGTAACTTACTGACATATCTTAAATGAGTGACTTGGAAGATGAGTTATTCTTCTGTCATCTCTCTTTGGAATTCTAAATAGCTTGAAAGATTTATGCAGCTTCCAAATTGACTTCGTTAAAACCGGAGGATAGTTGGTGTTTGGGGAGAATTTAATACCCTCTACCTAATAGTGCTTCAGGTTGACAATATTATTGGACTGGTACAGAATTTTATGAATCTCATACACAGAGCAAAAATGACTCTAAGCCTTTTCATGTTTAGAATGCTAGAAATGTTTTCTGTGTCAACTTTGACTGTAAATTCATGAAGGGATGTGTCCCGATAGTAAATATGACAGTTAGGTCTTAGTAAACAATCATTCCATGAATAAAGAAGGAGGTGTTAATTTAATATTAGATTTTTAAAAATTGTTCTTGCTAGTGGCACTTACAGCTCAAGCGGCTAGGGTGCCAGCCACATACAGCGGAGCTGGTGGGTTCGAATCCAGCCCGGGCCTGCCAAACATTGACCACTACAACCAAAAATAGCCAGGCGTTGTAGCAGGTGGCTATAGTCCCAGCTACTTGGAAGCCTGAGGCAAGAGAATTGCTTAAGCCCAAGAGTTTAAGGTTGCTGTGAGCTGTGACACTACAGCACTCTACCCAGGGTGACAGCTTGAGTCTCAAAAATAAAATAAAATAAAATAAAATAAAATAGTCTTGCTCTTTTCTTTATAGGCCATGTCCTTTCCCTCCTACCATTACCCTGTGTTCCTTTCTTTGTTGGCTAAAGAATGCTTGTCTGTGAACCAAAGAACCTGTTTAGAAGATGGCTCACTGCTTCAGGCAAACAGTTGCGTACACGTTAATGGAAGACACTTGAGAACATCTTTCTCATGCCTGTGAGTTATAATCTCATTCAAGTTCCTTCTCAGCTCCAACCTGACATCTTCTGAATTGTTTATTCATGATGTAAGTATGTCCAGGAGCACTTCTTTGAATTCTGGTCTCCTCAATCTTGGTCTTTTGCAGTTTTTGGCCAGGGCTGGGTTTGAACCTGCCACCTCCGGCATATGGGGCCAGTGCCCTACTCCTTTGAGCCACAGGCGCCACCCTCTCCTCAATCTTCTTATATATCAAGCAATAGTAAAGGCTACCAAGTCAACAGAAGCTTAATCCTGCCACTTGTCTTTAACATATTAAGACAATTCTCTGAAGGGTAATATTTCTTAATAACTACTTTGAACCTGAGTTCTATAAGGAACAAATACCTGGGCATTTTTAGATTAATTTTATAAATATATTTATTTTCTGTTTGTACTGTCTTAGGCAACCTACATTGGCTACATGGTTGCATCTGTTTGAACCAGAGGTGCTCCATCATCTTTGCACCCTTGCCTTCATTGCTGTAGGGGTCAGAGCTGGTGAAATAAATCTAGATATTTTATTTCTGTCTAAGGTTGAAGTTTGGAGAGAGAGGGGGGCAGGAATATGTGAGTTTCATCTCTCTTAACTTTAGGTGATCAGAAGGATTCAGGCTTAGTTTACAAGTGTTATAATAATGCTTCCTGGATTATGGCTTTCAAAAGTCACATATGCAATAGTATGAAGTTATTTCTGTAGCCAGCCACGAAAGCTTTAAGCATTATGACTGATAGCTTTTCAGCTTTTCTTTTCTTTTTTCCTTCCTTCTTGCCCTCCCTTTTTTTTTTTTTTTTAGAAAGGAAAGATTGTGGTAGCACCATCATAGCTTACTGCAACCTCAAACTCTTGGGCTTCACTGATCAGTCTCATTGATCCTGTCTCAGCCTCTAGAGTAGCTGAGACTATAGACACATGCCACCACACCTGGCTAATTTTTCTGGAGATATGGATCTTGCTATTTTCTCAGGCTGGTCTCAAATGATCCTCCCAGTCTGGCCTCCCAAAGTGGTAGAATTACAGGCTTACATCCACAATGCCTGGCCAAACTTTATGATAATTAAGCGGAGCAATTTGAGTTCTGCTTTCATGATTTTGCTTGCATGTGCTTATTACCTGCAGATGGCTTATTTTTATTTTCATTGGATTGTCTCAATAAACTTAATTACCAATATAGTCTCCACTGAAATCATAATAACAATGAGTTCATGAATTTGCAGTGCTAATTATTTACATTTACAATACATAAATAGCTATTGAACTAAAAAAACTTCTGAATCAACTAAAATCCTTCCTCATAACCCCTGTTCTGCATATAGACTTACTAGATTAGTGATTTGGGGAGCGTACACTGAGAATATTCTTAATAGGAAAAGGACAGACCATGGACCACAGGTTGTCATTTTTTGGACGGCCTTGACTATGGACAGAGTATATAGGAGAATCCCCATACCTCTGTCTCGTGACCAAAATCCAGAAATTTTTTAGCAGTGACCATTGTCAAAAATACAAAACTTAAAGGATACATATGGCAGGAAAAATATGCTAATAAGGCAACCCTACCACTGCCTTCTCCTTCTGAGGAATGCAGATGTGTTATTTTCTGTATCAGGGGAAAGCTTCTTACTTCTTACCGTAGCTGCTCAGGGAGCTGGGAGAGTTGTGACTTTGCCACACCTCTGTGGCTGTAGCTGTTGGTTTGCGTTTCATCTTTGCTGTGCTGACATCCAAATCACAGTTTTGTTGTGATGCTTTTCCCAGCTGTCCAGAGAGAATGACCAGGGAAAGCAGCAGGTGACTCAGGCCATTTGTACATAATGCTTAGATGTGATACTTATACTCATAAGGGGTCAGGGGAGAATGAGCCTATATGCTCTTCCTGTAGGGATTAAGGGACTCAGCCCACAGCTTGCTTTCTGGAAGCACAGGGAAATTCATTATCACACAATGATACTGTTTATGAAACGGATCTGAATGAGAGGGGTTAGGGCTGTTGGGAAATATCTGCTTGGTAATTCCTGACCTGTGTCCTGTTTTAGGTCCACAAGCAAAATGGGAAATGGTTCAGTGAAACCCAAACATTCCAAGCATCCAGATGGCCACTCTGGGAACTTCACCAATGAGGCCCTGCGGAGCAAGGTGATAGAGCTGGAGAGAGAGCTGAGGAGGAAGGATGCTGAGATCCAGGAGCGAGAGTACCATCTGAAGGAGCTGCGGGAGCAGCTGTCCAAGCAGACTGTGGCCATCGCTGAGCTCACGGAGGAGCTGCAGAACAAGTGTGTCCAGCTAAACAAGCTGCAGGATGTGGTGCTCATGCAAGGGGGAAGCCCGCCGCAGGCCTCTCCAGATAAAGTGCCTCTGGGGGTGAACCGGAAGGCTTCGGGATTGGTGTCTCTCCACAGCAGGAGGGGAGCAAAGGCTGGGGTGTCTGCTGAGCCAACCACCCGCACCTATGACCTCAACAAACCCCCCGAATTTTCCTTTGAGAAAGCAAGAGTCCGAAAGGACTCCAGGTAAGAAGTTCCTATACCTAATAGTTAAAGTTCCTTTTAACTCTGATGGCCTTCATATTATGAAATACTAGAGTGATATTTATTATGCCTTCTTAATGATAAAGAGCATATTAACCCTTTCAAATTTGGGGATGGAGGGTCTATCAAATAGTTTCATTTTTCAGAACAATCTTCTGTTAGACTAAAGTTGTCTTTAAAGCAGAAATTGTACTTTACTTGGATTGAATATGATAAATATATACACACACATATACACATTTTTGATATATATCACAGTGAGATATATATATATATATATATATATATATATATATATATATCTTTGGTACGTGTCACTTTGACATGTATATACACACACACACATATATATATACACATATCTCTGATATATGTCACTTTGAGGAGCTGAGTTTACTGAACGTCAGTTTATCATCTTGAAAACCCTAGGGGAGTGAAGGGATAATAGTAAGAAGTGCACATTTCTCTTTCTAGAGGACTGGGCTTAAAAAGATATATAAATCAAAATGAAATATAGATCATGTGTAGTAAAAAAACTATTTTAAATTTCAGATTAATACGAGGCACAAACAATAAGGTTACATTGTTTGTATTTGTTAGGGAAAGTCCAAGTTGTAGTGAGCCCTTGACCCAGGAGGGGTACCACCTACCCCGACATCGTGCCCACTAGGTGAAAGCGCACCAGTCCCCTCCATCCTTCCCCTACCCCTACCCTCATCTCTCCCCTCCTCCCTACTTGTATTTAATTGTGTTTTTCTCTTGTGTGGGCATGTAGTTGTTCATCTACTGGTAAAAACCACTTCTTAATGGTTCATCTGCAGGTGTCCCCAAAAGGAATGTGGGAGAGTCTCAAACGGACATCCTGTCCTTCCACTGTTTGTGCTGAGCTCTGCTCTCTACCCGCCACTGTGTTAGATGTTGGGTGCACGTCAGCAGTGTCTAATTATTAATTGGGATCAGTGATCTTATGGAACCCAACAGTGTCGTGGGCATTGTCTCAGTGTGTGGAAAGAAGGGTAAGAAGCAGGCTCGTCCTGAAGGCCTGGCTGAGGACCTGACCTCTAACAGACCTGAAGGATGAAAAGGGGTACGGGCCAGGTGGAAAGAGCGTTTCAGGCAGAGGGAAGGATTAAAAGCTAGCATTACTGTTAAGCTTTAGAATTTTTAAAATAACATACAAATATTTACCACTGTGTCCCTGTGAGAGTGTATGTGTGTGTTTATACATTTCTTTTATGGCTAAAGTTTGATTTTTTTCTGACCAGAAAAGATTGATTAGAAATATCTTGAGTTATGGTCCCCTTTCTTCATTATTTCTAAATGAGTATTTAATTGAAATTAGATCTTTTGCCTTGATAATGTCTTGGTTGGGCATGGATCTCTATTGCAAAGTGCAAGATCTGTGAAATTAAAACAGATTTTAATTTATTACAGACACAAGTAATATAAATCAAGATAAAACATCTGACCTAAACAAACAAAATGATTAATTTTAACAAAAAAATTATAAAGGGATGTTTAATTCATCAATTTGTTGACAGTACTTGGCACATAGTGAATGATCAATAAATATTTGCTAAGGAAGCTGGTGATGTCAGATTATTAATCATAGTACTCTGTGGCTGAAAGAAATCTGGTTAATATTAGACTTTAGGAGAGTTTTATTAAACCAAAATTTTCATTATTAATTTGTTTAACAAAGTCTTATCTATTCTCTTTCAGAAAAATAATAATTTATTTCTAGTGTATGAATTCAGAAGTTATAAATGTCACAAACTTAGGCTCATAAAAAAAAATTGAACACCAACCAGTCTTTTCTTTTGATATATCAGACATATTGTACATTGTATTATTATATATGCATACATAAGTATATTCAAGAAACAATATGCTTTTATACATAGCAAGCATGTAAGAGAATTTAGTTGCAGTTCGTCTTCTTTGACCTTTTCTCCATGTATACCACCAGATTTCTTCTCTTGAACCCAGGTTATTTTCAAACATTTACATTCATCTTGAGGCAAAACACCATTCTCCTGGTGCTGAACAGTCCACAATAAACATATTTCTTTGACTCTCTTCATTAACTCTGTTATAACCATGCAGAGAAAATCAGTAGTTATGCCTAGTTAATTTCTGTGTCAAACCACACCACTTTTTGTCTGACTGTAGTGAGAGGCATAGGAAACATATCACATGTCCAGAATAAGGATTATATTAATGCTTCTCCTCACCATATAACAAGCCAAATAGGTATAAATCTACATGGTGATCAGGATGAATAAGTGGGCTAATTGATTTCTTAACGATTAAGTGTTAAAGAGACTAAGCTACATCATTCATACCCTAATAATCCTCATCTGTTTTCACAGAACCTTGTGGTTCTAAATTGAAAAATTAAATAAAATATGGAAAGACAATTTTTTATTGTCTAGTTTGTGCCTCAGTTTCCCTTGCAAAGAGTATAAATATATTTCTTATTAATTCTGAAGTAACTGGCTAAACACAGATGGCTAACTTCATCAATTCAGAGATTTAAACATTTTCCAGCTATTTAAAAGCACTCAGGCTTGCAATTCATCTTACATTTCCAAAACCTTCCACTTTTGGAGAAAAGCCAAAAGCAAACATTAGATATTTTTATATCTCTTTTATATAATGCAGTCAATCAAAAATTTTGTAGGAAACAATATTCTAGAAGTTAGAGCATTAAAAAAAGATGGGAGCGTCTTTCACTGATGAAAGGATAATATACAGTGTCCATTATATCCATTGATTTGGCCTCTTTCCAAGATGTTCCTGAAAGATATTATAGAGTTTAAAATCATCAGTCAAAATGACCCTTTTGTTTACTTTTAGGTTTTCAAAATTTATTTTGTTGCACTTTCATAAAGTTTCCTGAATGAATTTATGGAAAAATTCGTTTCTAGTAATATGTAGTTCATGTGTCAACTACATTTTGAATAAAGTTTATCCTGCATACTGGATCAGAAAGCATTGAATGGCTTTCAGTTTTTTGGTCAAAAAGAGAATACTTAGCAGTGAGCAAGAAACTACAGGAGATCCCTAGTTCTCCAGCAATAAACAATATTGGGGATATAAAAAGCCCTAATGGAAAGCAGAGAATAATGTTTGATGGTGTGATAGATTTGGAATTTGAGGATTCAATTTCAATAATTCATGAGAAACTATGCAACTTGCAACACATCGGTCTGTGATTTTGCTGAGGCACCTGTGGGTAGGTGTTTTGTGAATGGCAAAAGACCCTCCTCAACTGCTAGGCAGCCCTTCTTACGCCACCTTTGTTATCCTGTACTCATTTTTGTTCTCCGTGGGTCATTTAAGGGGTAACTTAAATGGTGTAGTCACATCTCCCTGCTTTATGTGAGTGGTTCTCAACCTTCCTAATGCCACAGCCCTTTAATACAGTTCCTGTGGTCATGACCCACAGGTTGAGAACTGCTGTTATAATGGAACTCTGATGGCACCAGGGAATTCTGGATATTTGTCCCATGTGAAATTCAAGAATCTGCTTTTTAAGCTCAGGTTCTAGAATAATTCAGTGCTATCCAATAGAATATTTTGCAGTGGTGGAAATGTTGTACAATCTTTTTTGTTCGATATGGTAGCTAGTAGCCACCTGTGGCTTTCAAGCACTTGAGATGTAGCTAGTGCCACTGAGGAACCGGATTTTTAATTTTAATTCATTTTAAAATTAAATATCCAAAGGTAAATAGCCATTGTCTAATGGTTACTGTATTTAATACAGCAGTTCTAAGTTATGTGGTTTTGACTGTAATTGCCATTTCTTGAGCTAAGGGTTAGAGCTAGTGGAGTCTGGGAATCCTTTATGCACAAAGTGTAAGATTTGCATTTGATTTGAGGACAAAGCCACAAAGGGCAAGGATGTGCTTGTCAGATTGAGGTAGGCACAACACGGATTCACTGATAAACTGTGTCTGACCTGCAGTGCATCAGAGCCCTTTGCAGCAAGCTTGCTCTGTGTCTTCTGACCATTTTCATTTTAGACCTTCAAAAGAATACAGCTATATGGGCATGGAGCCTGTTCCTATCACAGGCACTCAGTCTTACTGAGGTATCATAAATCACATCATGAATTGGAGTTCTAAAATATAGTTCTTACCTCTAATTTAAATTTAATATGCTGAACATCAAAAGGCTTTAGAGCTACAAGAACCTTAGAGATTGCTTTAAGCCATCCATTATGCCCTGCCCAGAAAAGTGAGGACATCAGGGATAAGTTATAGATGTACCACAGCTGATGGCAGAGCAAAGATTAGAATCCAAGAGTCTTAGTTTTGAAACCAATTCTTTCCATCTGCCCTCCCGCTTTGGTGTTCTCAGAACTACCCTCAAAGACAAAAGATCAGACCCGTTTGGGCGCCAGTCTGCCTTGTCACGACACACCCAACTGATTGGTAGTAAGAAGGATGGTGCTTCCTGGGGTTTCCCGTCTTTGTCCATGTGGAATTGAGCAGACACCTCCCATTGTATCAACACTTACCAAATGCTGGGTCCTCGGAGCTCATGCACAAGTTTTAAACTTTGTGTGTAAAGGGTTCCCAAACTCCATTAGCTCATAATTCTTAGCTCAAGAAATAGCAGTTGTAGTCAAAACCACGTAATTTAGAACTTCCATATTAAATATAGTAACCATTAGACAATGTCTATTTACCTGTGGATATTTAATTTTAAAATGAATTAAAATTAAAAATATAATCCCTCAGAGAAAAGGACACTGAGAATGGATTTGATACATCTGATGGCACAAACTTTGGTGTACATGGATTGTCATATATGATTACCAAATCAGTACAATGCTTCTCAAGGCTGAGATCTGAATATTTGAAGGAGGGCAGGGAAGAACTCAGGTAGCATTTCTGCGCACGTCTGGCTTGCCTTGAGCTCCAAGACAACCATGCATTCAGAGGTCAGATCTTTGACTGAAATTAAGTTTTCTGTTTATATAGATACTGTTTATCAAACTTCAGCACCGGCAGAGCTAAATTAGAAGCTCATGCGGCATGTCTGGTGGAACACAGGCAAATTAATCAGAGACATCTGGCAAGTTGGTGGTATGAGTGCCTTTTCCTGAAAGTGCTTAAACTATCATTTGAGACTATTGTTCTTTCATGAAAAAGAAAGATAAAACAAAGACTTGCCATCTGACTTCAGATGTCGACTCCAGTTTTAGGAAGGACAATTAGTTTTATTTGTCACTCCCACTCCAACCGAGAATAGGTAAAATAGGGAAATGCTGGTGAGTCATACATCAAAATAAGATGTGGAAAAGGAGTGAGGAAGAGTATGTTTGTTACAATTTGTGTTTCCTTTCCAAACCAGTACTGAGCAATCACATGTGCATGATAGAAATGTGTTTCCTTTGTTGAATAGGAATGTTTCTATGGAAAAAAAATTACTTATATTTGCTAATTATGTGCCAGTCACCATTCTGAATGCTTCAATAACATGGAATCTTTTCATCCTGACAACAAACGTATAAGACAGGTATTATTATTATTATCACCTACATTTTATATATAAGAAAACTGAGGCAGACAGAATTATGTAACTTGCCTCAGGCTACCAAGCTTTTAATATAGGAAACTGGATTCAAAACCAGAAAACCAGCCATGTAAAGCCTCTTCTAACCATTCATTTAGATGATTTTTTCCAAGATGAAAATTAGAGGCCGGGTCTTGACATGTTAGCTGGGAAGTTCTATAAAAAATTAAATACATAATCAGAAATAGAAATCATTACAGTGCAATGCTCAGAACATCTCCCTGAGACTGTTCCCTCAGAAGGTGCTATTGCACTATCAGTTTGTAGTAGATGGAAATTTTGCTGGGGAGGGGAGGGGAAAACTTTTTCCCCTTTCATGAAATAGTGACTTACATGTTTCCATATCTGAGGTCCTATATCTGGATTTTACATAGATAATTAATGATTGATAAGTGTGTATCAGACATTTATCAGTTGGACAGTTAAAAAAATTGTACATAGTCTTTTGAATACTGTTGCCTTAACCTGGGTCTTCAGAAAAGTAAAAAATGAAGCTCCTCTTATAGTATAAGGTATGGAAGGAGAACAACTTTAATTGTGTGGTGATCTGATTGCCAGAAGCTATGGGTGAAGGCAGCTGAGTGATACCTGGTGAATGTTGTCAGTATGTTTGAAGATAGATGATTGTGTTTTATGGAAGTAATGTGTATATAGACACCCAGGTCAGGACTAGGCAGTCAGGGGTGGGTGAGAAGACTAAGTTACCAGTTAACTACTAGATGGCTGTTGTTTCCCATACATTATCTCATGGAGACTTTAGTCATAATGAGGTGAGTGCTACTTTTTCATTTTACCAAAGGTGAGATTCAAGTTTAGTGTCATTTAGTAACTTGCTCCGGTTGTGGTGGTCGTAAGACCTTGAGCCAGGTTTTCAGTTGGCGTCTGCTCGATGTCGGCTGTGTGCTCTCTCCTCCGTGTGCTCATTTAGAGCGTCCAGCCTTACATTGTGCATTGCTCCCCTTGGGGTTGTGCAGCCAGGCTGGGGCTTCTTTGGGGGCAAGGAACAGTGCAGTTAAGCTTTGGAACAAGGGAGAGGTTAGAAGCATGGAGAGGTTTAAGAGCCTGGCCAGAGTTAAGTGGCAGCTGCCTGGACATCTAGATGAAGTGAGGCAGCCATGGCACCTTTCTGCTCCTGCCCCCAGCTGCTCCTTCTCCTAGCTCACATCTTTTCTTCTCTGTAGGAGCCAGAGGGCTCTGCTCACTCTGCATCCCCATCCTGGCCCCCCTCAACCTCCCAAACGATCTTCTGCTTTGTTTATATCTGAGTTCATCTCACCTTATCCTCAAAACTTCCAGCTTCTTAGTTGCTAGGTGTGAGGAAAGGCATTTCGCTAAGCTTTGGAAATAAGTCAAAAGCATAAGTGCTTGTGGTAAGAGCTATGCTGACTCCTAAGAGCCTACCCTCACCCTGTGGGCTGCACTCCTAAGATTAGGATGCCCTGCACTATTTTTATAGCACACAAAAACCATCGCAATTTTTGATCCAGTGGTATGGCTGGCAGCTCTCATGTCCAAGGTTCCCTTTACTCCTTCAGATCAACACATTCAATTCAATGAATATTGAATATTGAACCAGTGAATCTCATTCTTTAATTTTGCTTTCTTCCACTTTTGCTTCCCTTGATTTCTTTCTGCCTCCTCTTCTTTATTTTTTTCGCTCATACTTTTATTTTGTACCTTCCTATTCTTCCCTCATTCTTGATGCCCAACTCGTCAGGGCCACCAGCACTGATGTTGAGTGCCTATTATAGGCCAGGCACACTGTGCTGTGACCTATATGTAGTTATGTCACTTATTTTTACAACAATCTGTTGGGTAAGTGTTATTATCCATGGCTTAGCAAGCATAGAAACTAGCTCATGGTCATTGCCAGTTGTGCCTAAAGCTTGTTTGACCTCACTAGATGTTAAGATAGCTGCCACTTAATTGAAGCCTTTCTGAAACCTGCACTCATTTTATTTTCCTTGCTGCCTTTACATTTATGAGCTATTTATAGCAGTCTGTGGATTCGATTGATTTCAGCTAAGGTACTCCAGGTGAATTGAGCAGATCTGGTTTTGAACCACTGCCCTGGAGGTGGGGGCAGGAGCCTCTACCCTTTCTCACTTACATTTTCTAAATGTCCTCTGAAACAGGCTGCTCTTCTCTGACTCACATTTTTTTTTTCCCCCTCAAAAATATTCTGTACTATTCTGGACCCTGCCCATTTCCTTGCTACATACTCAAGAAAGACTGTAGTCCAGAGAGTACATTTGCGAGACGGTGGCTCTTCTTCTCTCTGCTGGTTGGATGAGAGAGGGGTTTCACCACTGGCCTTTGCCACCTCACAGGTAGAGTAGTCGGTTTTCAGGGCACCTCCCATTTCTTTCCCTCAGCCTGAGAAGCTCAGCTCCCATCTCCTTTTTCTGGGGTTTAAACTGCAATACACTTCACAACAAGGGGAACAGATCTGAAGATAAGGATAAAACTTATCAATATTTGAACTCTTTGAAAGTACCTTTTTTTGTGTGAAAGATACATTTCTTACACTTATCCTTTAACTTATCCTAAAATTGTTGCCTTTCTTTAAAAGCTCATAATTCATCTCCCCTCCATGCTAGCTCTCCTTAGAAGCATCTATTAATTGTATATTTTTCAGTGCAGTCTAATTTGCTAGGTATTTCATTTGTTTGTTTGCATGAGATCTAGAACTGGGAATGGCCAGATGATATTTTTGTATATACTTTGTAGTCAAGTGTGAGTGATCAGGAGCCCTCAGTATCCATTTAATCCTTCTGGGTTGTTTGCTATGCCAAGTCAGTTTTAATTGGTAAATTTTAAGCAGCAGTTTAGATGATCTTTGGGGGCTTACCCAAGCTCTGGGAAACGTGAGAGAAAGAAAAATCCAGAGCTTCCAATCCTTTCTCTTCTGAGGAGATGTGGAAAGTGGAAATAAAAAGTGAGTATAACAATTTTTGAAGATAATGAAATTGAAATTTCTTGGAAATAGAGACTCTGGGAAAACAGATATATTAGTTTTCTATTGCCTTATGATAAATTACCATGAACTTATTAGCTTAAACAACACATACTCCTTCTCTGAGAGGTTCCAGAGGGTCAGGAGTCCAGGCTTGGCTTATTCAAGCCATGTTTTTAGGGTCTCCCAAGGCTGCAGCCCAGGGTCCAGTTCGATGTGTTCCTTTCTAGAGCTTTTTAGAGGAAGAAGTCCTCTTTCAAGCTACATAATTGTTGGCTGAGTTTACTTCTTTGTGGTTGCAGGGCTGAAGTCCCCATTTCTTTCTGACTGTCAGCTGGGGCTGCTTTCAAATCCTAGAGGCTGCCAAGAGTTCTTGCAAAGTGTCCCTCTCACATCAAGTTCACCCAGAAACTCTCTTTACAGTTGGCCAAATCTTATAATTTACATGGGAATGGCCATCCCATCATTGTTGCGGTATTTTGTGGATAAGAAGCTAGTCACAGGCTGTGTCCCTGCTCGCCAGGCCCTTTGGCCTCTCTTGTGCAAGATTCCTGGTTAAGAATGTTGGCTATTGGGCTGTGCGTGTGGCTCAAAGGAGTAGTGTGCCAGCCCCATATGCTGGAGGTGGTGGGTTCAAACCCAGCACCGACCAAAAACTGCAAAAAAAAAAAAAAAAAAAAAAAGAATGTTAGCCGTGCAGGGGATATAAAGTCATGCACATGAAGCCCAGAGTCCTGCACGTCCATGCTCATAACAGCACTCTTCACAATAGCCAAAAGGGGGTACAACCCAATGTCCATTAGCAGATGAAGGGGTAAAGCATACAGTGGGATCTTATTCAGCCTTACAGAGAAAGTGCTTACATAGGCTGCAGCATGAATGAGCCTTGAAGACACTATGCTGAGTGAAATCAGCCAGATGCAATAAGACAAATTTTGTATGATTCCATTTATATGAGGTACCAAGATTAGACAGATGCCTAGTGATGGCATGTAGAATAGAGCTTGCCAGGGACAGGACAGGGGGTGGGGGACTCAGTTAGGTACATAGTTTTAGTTTGGGAAGACTCAGGAGATGGAGAGTGGTGATGGTTACAAAACTGTGTACAAAAAATGCTACTGAACTGTACACTTAAAATGCTTCAAATGGTACATTTTATGTTACATGTATTTCACCACAATTAAAAAAAAAGTCCAGAGCACTGGGGCTGACTTGAAAGCATAGCATATTTCTAAGTGCATTGTTCAGTTTCACTAGGATGCTGAAGGAGGGGGAGGAGAGCGAGGGTTTTTGCATGTCTGTATTTATTTGTTATAGTGCAGAAAAGAACAAGCTATGTCAGAGTCTTGTGCCAAACACTGATTGATTATTGTTAATAAATAACTTACTATTAATCGATTGACTGCTTGATGAACCTACAATAGAAGCATCTTCCCAGTGCTGTGAAACTATAGAGGGAAGGGAAAACTTCTACTCCTTGTTCTCTTGCTCACAGCTATACATCTTAATCTTAAAAGCACACTATAGTCACCTGCATTAAAAACTCTGGAGGGAAAACAGATCATTCTCTCAGAGAGCTCCAGGATAATTAGAAGAAAACTAATATTTGCCTTATAGGAATCCCTGAAGGTGATGAAGTGGCTTTGTAAGGCACAGAGGCTCTTCTTCATGAGATCATGAAAGAGCAATTTCCAGACATGCCAAGAGATTCTGAAATTCAGACAGCAGACAGTTTCAGAACCACAGCATGACTCAACCCAAATAAGACATCCCCCAGGCACATCATAATTAACTTCACTAAAGTTAATATGAAGGAGAAAACTCTGAAAGCAGCCAGATGGAAGAAAACTATAACCTACAAGGGGAAGAACATTATAATGACTGCAGATCTCTCTCCTGAAACCTTTCAAGCTAGAAGAGGGTGGTCATCGACTTTTAATTTCCTAAAACAAAATAACTTTCAAACCAGGATCCTGTATCCAGCTAAATTGAGTTTCATTTATGATGGAGAAATGAAATACTTTAATGACATTCAGATGTTGAAGAAATTTGCCATAACTAAACCAGTCTCCAGGATATTCTCAGACCTATCCTTCATAATGACCAGTGCAATCCTCCACCACAAAAGTAAACTCACTCAGAAACTTTTGATCAAATTCCAACTTCCACAGTGGCAAAAGGATTAAAAATGTCCACTGGACTTTTTGAAAAACTTGATACCCAAAATTCTACCAGGCTTATCAATATTCTCAATTAATGTGAATGGCTTAAATTGTCCTCTAAAGAGGCACAGGTTGACTGACTAGATACAAAATCTCAGGCCAGATATCTGCTACACATAAGAATTTCATATTACCTTAAAAGATAAATACAGACTCAGGGTGAAAGGATGGTCATCTATATTCCAGGCAAATGGAAAGCAGAAAAAAGCAGGTGTTGCAATTTTGTTCGCAGATACAATAGGTTTTAAACCAACAAAAGTAAGGAAGGATAGGGATGGTAACTTCAGATGTGTTAAGGGTAATACTCAATATGATGAGATTTCAATTTTTAATATTTATTCACCCAACCAGAATGTACCTCAATTTATAAGAGAGAGACTAACAGACATGAGCAACTTGATTTCCTCCAGCTCCATAATAGTTGGAGATTTTAACACTCCTTTGGCAGTGTTGGATAGATCCTCTAATAAGAAGCTAAGCAAAGAAATTTAGATTTAAACTTAATCATTCAAAATTTGGATTTAACAGACATCTACAGAACATTTCATCCCAACAAAACTGAATACACATACTTCTCATAAGCCCAGGAGAATACTCCAAAATCAATCACATCTTAGGTCACAAGTCTAACCTCAGCAAATTTAAAGGAATAGAAATTATTCCTTGCATCTTCTCAGACCATAATGGAATAAAAGTTGAACTCAATAACATCAGGAATCTGCATACTCATCCAAAAATATGGAAGCTAAATAACTTTATGCTGAATGATAGCTGGATCATAGACGAGATTAAGAAGGAAATTACCAAATTTTTGGAACAAAACAACAATGAGGACATGAATTATCATAACTTGTGGGATACTGGAAAGGCAGTCCTAAGAGGGAAATTTATAGCATTGCAAGCCTTTTTTAAGAGAACAGAAAGAGAAGAAGTTAACAACTTAATGGGACATCTCAAGCAAGTGGAAAAGAAAGCTCATTCCAGTCCCAAACCCAGAATAAGAAAAGAACCAAAATTAGAGCAGAATTAAATGAAATTAAAAACAAAAGGATTATACAACAGATCAATAAATCAAAAAATTGGTTTTTTGAAAAGGTCAATAAAATAGACAAACCTTTGGCTAACCTAACCAGGAAAAAAAAGAGTAAAATCTCTAATTTCATCAATCAGAAATGGTAAAGATGAAATAACAACAGACTCCTCAAAATCAAAAAATCCTTAATGAATATTATAAGAAACTTTATTCTCAGAAATATGAAAATCTGAAGGAAATGACCAATACTTGGAAACATGCCACTTTCTAAGACTTAGCCAGAATGAAGTGGAAATGTTGAATAGGCCTATATAAAGTTCTTAAATAGTGTCAACTATACAAAATCTCCCTAAAAAGAAAAGCCCAGGACCAGATGGCTTCACATTACAATTCTATCAAACCTTTAAAGAGGAACTAGTACCTATATTACTCAACCTTTTCCAAAATATACAAAAAGAAGGAATATTACCCAACACATTTAAGAAGCAAACATCACCTTGATCCCCAAACAAGGAAAAGATGCAACAAGAAAAGAAAATTATAGACCAATATCACTAATGAATATTGATGCAAAAATATTCAACAACATCCTAACAAACAGAATCCAGCAACACATTGAACAAATTATGCACCATGACCAAGTGGGTTTTATCCCAGGGTCTCAAGGCTGGTTCAATATACATAAATCTATAAATATAATTCAGCACATAAACAAATTAAAAAACAAAGACCATATGATTCCCTCAATTGATGCAGAAAAAGCTTTTGATAATATCCAGTATCCCTTCATGATCAGAACACTTAAGAAAATTGGTATAGAAGGGACATTTCTTAAACTAATAGAGGCCATCTACAGCAAACCCACAGCCAATATCGTATTGAATGTAGTTAAATTGAAATCATTTCCACTCAGATTAGGAACCAGGCAAGGTTGCCCATTGTCTCCACTGCTCTTTAACATTGTAATGGAAGTTTTAGCCATTGCAATTAGGGAAGAAAAGGTGATCAATGGTATCCATATAGGGTCAGAAGAAATCAAACTTTTGCTCTTCGCAGATGATATGATAGTGTACCTCAAAAACACCAGGGATTCAACTACAAAACTCTTAGAAGTTATCAGGGAATACAGCAGTGTCTCAGGTTACAAAATCAACACTCATAAATCGGTAGCCTTTATATATACCAACAATATATAAATGAGTTTTTTCAAGCTGAAAAAATAGTCAAGGACTCTATTCCATTCACAGTAGTGCCAAAGAAGATGAAATATTTGGGAGTTTACCTAACAAAGGACATGAAAGGTCTCTATAAAGAGAACTATGAAACTCCAAGAAAAGAAATAGCTGACAATGTTAGGAAATGGAAAAACATACCATGCTCATGGCTGATAGAATCAACATTGTTAAAATGTCCATACTATCCAAAGAAATATACAATTTTAATGCAATCCCTATTAAAGCTCCACTGTCATACTTTAAAGATTTGAAAAAAATGATACTTTGTTTTATATGGAATCAGAAAAAAAATTGAATAGCCAAGACATTACTCAGAAATAAAAACAAAGCAGGAGGAATTATGCTATTAGACCTCAGACTGTACTATAAATTGATAGTGATCAAAAGAGCATAGTATTAGCACAAAAACAGAGAGATAGATGTATGGAAAGGAATAGAGAATCAAGAGATGAACCCAGCTACTTTGATCTTTGACAAGCCAATTAAAAACATTCAGTGGGGAAAGGATTCCCTATTTAACAAATGGTGCTGGCTGAACTGGCTGGCAACCTGTAGAAGCCTGAAACTTGGACCCACACCTTTCATCATTAACTAAAATAGACTCTCACTGGATTAAAGATTTAAGCTTAAGATATGAAACTATAAAAATTCTAGAATAAAGTGCAGGGAAAACTCTTGAAAAAAAGGCCTAGGTGAATATTTTATGAGGAGGACTCCCCAGGCAATTGAAGCAGCTTCAAAAAATACACTATTGGGACCAGATTAAACTAAAATGCTTCTGCACAGCCAGGAACACAGTAAGTAAAGCAAGTAGACAGCCCTCAAGAAGATATTTGCAGGTTATGTCTCCAACAAATGTTTAATAACCAGAATCCACAGAGAACTCAAACGTATTAGCAAGAAAAGTACAAGTGATCCCATCTCAGGGTGGGCAAGGGACTTGAAGAGAAACTTCTCTGAAGAAGAAAGGCGCATGGCCTACAAACACATGATAGAATGCTCATCATCCTTAATCATCAGAGAAGTGCAAATCAAAACTACTTTGAGATATCATCTAACTCCAGTAATATTAGCCCACATCACAAAATCCCAAAACCAGAGATATTGGCGTGGATGTGGAGAAAAGGGAACACTTCTACATTGCTGGTGAGAAAGCAAACTAATACATTACTTTTGGAAAGATGTTTGGAGAACACTTAGAGATCTAAAACTAGACCTGCCATTTGATCCTACAATTCCTCTACTAGGTATATATCCAGAAGACCAAAAATCACATTATAGTAAAGATATTTGTACCAGAATGTTTATTGC
>CAUYPK010049432.1:0-60405 GCA_963574355.1 Loris lydekkerianus | reverse complement strand
CATTTTCATTTCACAAAGTTAAATATAAATTTAAATATAAATATAAACTGAACTCAAAAGTGACAAAATGACTAAACAAAGGAAATGCGGTTCCACAGACTACTGTCGGCAAGAAACGCTGTGGTGTGTGTTAGATTTACGTCGCGAGACTTTTCATCTTCAGCAGCCAGCTTCAATCCACGTATTCTTTTCAAGATAGCTCCCATTTGGAAGGCGGAGGGTTTCAGGAGCCAGGCTGATGCCTATTTTGGGCTTCTCACCAGAAACACATGTTTCAGATGCGGTTACTACCGTATGCTTTGGAAGTTGACATAGTTCGTACTTGTGCCACAAAGCCACCAGCTGTCAAGGTCATTCTTATTTAATGGTCATCGAGTCAGAAGCCGATTTAGAGTTTGGAAGGCTGGGGCTTGTCTATTATGACATTTTCTTATTCTAGGTTATTACAGAGGAAAGTGCTCCTTATAGCTCCTAAATAATTGTAGGTTTTGGTAGGTGACTGTTTCCTCAATCAAAGTAACATCCTGGATTATTTGGGGTTGTAATTGATTCCTGTAGTACTTTATGGTCATTTATCACTGGCTTTCTCTCATTTTACAGAGGAACTAAGGCTCTAAGAAATAAGGGACTACCTCGGTGTTTTTCAAGCTTTTTAAAAATCTCACAGCACACTATAGTTAAACTTCCACGGCACAAAAAAGGGTAAAAAAAGAATATACTTACTATGCTTTGAACTTCTTTCAAAAGTAATTTAGTTAATGATCTTTAAATTTTTTTGCGGCATCCCTAAGATCTTCCCAGGGCACCCCAGTGTGGCACAGTGGTTGAAAGTCACTGGACGAGACCTAGGCTATATTTCTAGGAGGTTGTATATGTTCCAATCCTCTCCATTCTGGAAGGACCAGCTCAAACATCTCTTCTGAGAAGTCTTTTCTTAGGGGTCCCCTAATTACTACTTTTGATATTTGCCACATTCTGACTTGTAATGTTGTGTTCACATACATCTTGTCTCCCTTGTTAGGAACTTCTTAAGAGCAGAGACTGTTTCTTGTTTGTGTGTATCTCTTCCCCTGTCAGCGTTCTTCCTTTGGGGGCCTAACTTTAGGCACGTCCCCCTCCCCCCTCCCCCTTCCCCACCCCCCCACCCACCAGCCTTTGGTGTCTTCTTTTCTTTTAGGTTATGGCTTTGAGGTCTGCACAGGCAGGCTCACTACACAGGTACTGTTGCTCACTCAAACTCGTTACCTTGTTTTTAACATAAAGACATTTAATGAGAAAGCTCTGTAAATGTTTACAGGATGTTTTACAAATTAGATAGTATGTATTTGAATCTTGTCCTCCCTTTATTTCCTTGTTGATGGCACTTAGCACTTTCCTGGACACATAGTAGGTGCTTAGTAATGTTTCTTAGATTAATAAGCGTTTATATCTTCAACTGTTCCAGCTTATACTTTTACTTCTCCCATTATTATATATGGCCATCTTATTCTTCTTATTATTATTATTTTGGTTTGTTTGTTGGTTTGTTTGTTTTGTTTTGTGACAGATTCTTACTCTGTCACCTGGGTAAAGTGCGGTGGCATCATCGTTCACAGCAACCTCAAACTCTTGGGCTTGAGCAATCTTCTAGCCTTAGCCTCCCAAGTAGCTAGGACTGTAAGCATGCACCTGGCTAGTTTTTCTATTTTTAGTAGAAGCAGGGTCTCACTCTTGTTCAAGCTGGTCTCAAACTCATAAGCTCAAGCAATCCACTCACCTCCACTTCCCAGAGTGCTGGGATTATAGGTGTGAGCCACCATGCCTGGCCCTATAACGAATCTTTTAATATGTTTATGTCTTGAATCCCCAACTAAAGTGTAAGCTCCAGGGGGCACGATTATGTCTTTTATTTATGTGTATGCCTCCTTAGAACATGTTCCATGCAGTATACTATCCACAAATCTTCGCTAATGGCTTTTAAATGACCATTGTGTGATTACAAAGCAAGATAGAGGCTGAACTATCTAACGTGAGAAGTTTTGTTTAAAACACATTTAGTTGTATATTTTAAATAGGCATAAGCATCCTAAAAACATGTATTTTAAACAAAGATCATTAAAGCAGGAGGGAGCACCCAGGTCCATGTGGAGAGGATAAGAATAGTACAGACCACAGAGAGGCTCCTGGGCACCGCTGGCTGAGCCGTGCACAAAGAGGGGTCTCCAACTGGTGGTCCTTGGCTACATTTCCCTGCTCCAGAATATCTTTCTTACCTCTAAGAGCACATTTTCTTCATTTCTTGTGCTCTGTGGATTCTTGTCGGGTGTTCAGTTTGTGATATATTTAAAGGTGAAGGTTGTTATCACATATGGAGGACTCTTCAATAATGGAGAGCCTGATCACTAAGCTGCCAGAGTTTACTTTTTAAAAACTGACTCCTCTGATACCCAACCAGTTGGTAAGAGGCTAAAAGGTTTACTAAGCAGTCCAGCTATCCTGTTGACTGAACTTACCATTTTTTTCATGGTCTTGATGTCACACAGTTGTCTTTAATATGTTTTCGTGTAGTTCTGAAAATGTTCCAGTTACCATGCTGAAATGTTTAAATACCTACTTTTTTTTTTTTTTATTAGAACTAAAACATAATTGGTTTTTTAATTAGAAAGACACCTGAGAGTTGGCTGTAAGAAGCTGTGACTTTGATAAGTGGCCATTTAAAGCAAGGGTAGTTGCTCCACATTTAATGTTCTCTATGTTGTCAAATTTTAAATGTATGCTCAAGATGAAGGATTCTGCAAGCTTCCGCTTACTTATTACTACATCCAAGATTTTATATTAAATACACTCAAGATACTGTTCAATGGGTATAAACCATTTTATATGATGCAGGGTACATCAGGGGTAATTACATTACAGGGGATAATTTATTTTTTAAATTTGCTATTATTAGACTTCTAATTACTCAGGCTGGATGGAAGCAGAAAGGTCTCATTCTTATTAATAACTGCCAATTACTTAGCCAGAGATGAGAGGCAGAAGGAGTTCATTTAGATAGTACAGATTTAAAAGTAACATTTCTTTCCAAGGTGTTCTAAACATGCTTGTTTTTGTTTTGTTTTGTTTTTAATAACCCCAGTTCTTCTCATCTTAATTATTCTAACAAAATCTGCAATTTAACAAATGTCTAGAAATGATTGGTCTCATCGCCTTCTTTTGTGTCTGCGTGTCTCTCACGGAGGAAAGTCAGGCCTCACTGTGATTGTAAAGGGAATCTCTATAATAAATTTATGTTCTGTAGAATGTTTGGATTGATGTTCTTAAGCATTTCTAGAGAACGTAGCATTCAATTACATCTCATTTCTTGCCGTCTCCCCGTAGGGAAAGTGCACAATTCTATTTCCCTAAGGAGGTAAACTTGGTTGAAAAGTAAAATTTTCTTTAAATATCTAATTTGGCTTTCTTAAAAAACATAAACTTTCTTTGTTACATTATGAATAGTCTTAAGAATATAGAGTTCCAAAGTGACTAATTAGTATAGTAATAATAGATGATTCTCTTATTAATCTGAAACTTTTACTTCCCTCAAGAGGGTTTAGTTTCATTTATTTTGACGCCTATGTAGAAAATTTTATTTCTTACTGAAGTTTCTTCTCTGTGGTTGGAGGGAGATGCAGAGCCAGGTCTAGCGTGGGACACACGGGACCTTGCTTGGGTTTGCAGAGGGACTGGAGAATCAATTTCCCATAGGATAAGGCTTTCTGTTGAAGCACTGGGAGACTTCTTTTATGTGCCAGGTGCTAAGCTGAGTGCTTTAGTCATATTATTTCATTTATTCCTCATAATCTCATGGGATATGACCCCCATTTCTATTCCTGCAAGAACTGGAAATCTCAGTATGCGTGAGAGTGACTTAATGAGAACAGCATGCCAACTGCAGGTTTGCTCAGAAGCACAGAGCTGGTGGGTAGGACGTGAGGATTGCGCGCAGTCTCTCTTTTTTTTTCTCATACACTTGCAGTTTGAAATAGGCAGTAGAGTACAAAAAATACGTTTAATGCATCCAATCATACTTTTTAACACCTACTGATTTTTTTAATTTCTTTTTTGCAGTTTTTGGCCAGGGTTGGGTTTGAACCCACCACCTCCGGCATATGTGGCCAGCACCCCACTCCTTTGAGCCACAGGTGCTGCCCAGCACCTACTGATTTTTAAAAACATGTTGTATTTTTGATAGTAGTCTTCTTTTAGTAACTGGCTGGTTTATACCCACTCTACTTGATTTCTTCATTACTAATTTCTTAGCCTGAAAGTACTGCTTTAGACAAAACCACTTAGAGGCCTCCAGTTTTAAAAATAAAAAGTGCAAAAGATGGGGGATGGCATTTCCCCTCCTGTCCTGCGATAGCCAACACCTGTGAAGTCTTACAGCACCCACAGCTCTGGGGAATAGGAGTGTCTGTCCAGAGCCTCACAGAAAAATGAAAGGGTTAAAACCGCTGAGACATTAAATGCTTGACTTGAAAGTTATGTTAAGAAAAATGTCAGATGATGTGAAAAGAAAATTTCCACGAGGGAAATACTACTGCAGAAACTCCAGGTAGAGGAGTCCACATCCTGTGTAATTCTAAGAGTGAAGCGGGTCATTAAGAGGGGAGGTGGCCTCGGCTAAAAATAAAGTTTCCTTGAAACCAAATGAGAGTCTACCCAGGCCAAAAATGGAATCCCGACTCTGCTCACTCTCTAGAATGTAAATCAGCACAATTTGGTATCAGAAGATGGCCTTGTGCAAAACAGGACATTCACTACCTTTTGTGATAGAGAGGCTACAGCAGCCATCAGAGTACAATTGTTCTGTGGAATATGAAGCAGCAGGTTAAAATAACCTGGAAATCTAACATACTCTGATTTCCAAAAGTCTCTAAGACAAGGAACATGCAGAACAACAGGTATCGCATGATTTCTTCTGGGCACACGTGTGTGCATGTGTACAGTTGTAGGTATGTATTATACATCATGTGTAGGAAAAGAACCAGCAGGAGACACATGGAAAACATTGGGAAAGGGAATGAAAGCTGGCGAGAAAAGGGGGATTTTTGTGGATTTTAGTCAATACATTTCTGTCTTTAAAATTTCACACATACATACAAATCAAGAAAACTCTATAAACATGGAAAGCAAAGCTTGAAGGTGTTTGGTGATCAAGAGCAGAGGCTGTGGAGCAGGAACTGCCAGGGTTTGAACCCAGCTCCTTTTCTTAACTGGAAGGCTGTCGTCCTTCCACAGCTACTTAACCTTTGTGCCTCAGTTTACTCAAATGGAAAACCGAGATAAGGGTACTTTGTCATACAGTTGTGACAGGATTAGATAAGTAATCCACAAGAGAGCCATATAGGTCAGTAAACATTCAGTTATGTGTTAGTCATTATAAATTATGATTCTGCATCTAGCTATACTCAATTCTTTGTGCACATTTTTCACTTAAAAATATTTCTAGTAGTGGCATTAGTGATCACAATGTATTTTCTCAAAGTTTGCATTGTAGTTGCTAATTGTAGTGTTCTGTTTTTTTACCTCACTGGTGTTCAGAACTTCACAAGGAAGAATAACGAGGACAGCTGGAGTTACCTTGTTCCGTGTGGAGGGCTGTGCGCCCCATCTGCGGAGGAATCCTGCATTTGCATTTTTGACCATGTAATCTGATGGACATATTATTAAAACTAGAGACACGTACATGTAAATATGTTATGAGGTTTTTCTTTATTCCTTAGGAAGACTATGACCGTCTGAGGCCTTTATCTTACCCAATGACCGACGTCTTCCTGATATGCTTCTCTGTGGTAAATCCAGCCTCATTTCAGAATGTCAAAGAGGAGTGGGTACCAGAGCTTAAGGAATACGCACCAAATGTACCCTTTCTATTAATAGGAACTCAGGTATGTCTGGTTTGATTTCCCCCCACTTAAGAATAAACTCTAAAAGGGATCCAGTGTGCAAACATGCTTCAAAACCACTGGTTTATACAAAATTAAACAGGTTTGTAAAAAAAAAAAAAAAAAAAAAGAGGAAGAAAAGAACTCTGTGGCCTGTTGTGGAGGGTTGATCTCAGAAAAATGGTCCAAGGTTTAGCAAATGTTGTGTTTCACCTCAGCTGTAAGTTTCATTGTATTTTTGGAAAATATAGTGCCAAAAGAATGCATGTATAGTACTGGTTTTTAAAAATGAAGTTCTTTGGGGGAGGAGGGAGGTGGGAGGGAAGGAGGGAAGAGGACTGGGGTCCCTTAGCCTTCTGGGTGAGGGGCACAACTACAACTTGGACTCTACCTAACAAATGCAAACAATGTAACTTAATCGTGTGTACCCTCATATTAATCTGAAATTTAAAAAAATATATATATAAATTTTTTTGCAGTCCTAAAACCCAGAAATTAAGTTCTTTTGTTTAAGCTTTTTTTTTTTTTTTTTGTAGGTGGGGATTAAATGGGATTACATGTTTTGATTTATCTTTAAACACTTATAATATTATGGGACATTATTGACCTTTCTTAATTAGATTGATCTCCGAGATGACCCCAAAACTTTAGCAAGACTGAATGATATGAAAGAAAAACCTATATGTGTGGAACAAGGACAGAAACTAGCAAAAGAGGTAATAGAACATTTACAGAATTAAAAAAATAAATGTAAAGAAAGCTAAGATAATAATAGAAGCTAACATTTATTGTGCATTTACTGTATGCCAGGCACTGTACTAAGTGTTTTTCATGCATTAGCGCTTTAATCCTCACTCTGACTGGGTAAGGTAGGTCTGACTGTTCCCCGTTACACAGAAGAGACAACGGAGGCTTGGAGGTGTCAGTTTCCAGCAGAGACGGGTTTCATTCCAAAGCTTGACTCCAGGGCCTAGGCTCTTACATTGGTGATTCACTGCCAATAGTATTTTCCAAAAAAGTCACGTATGGAAAGAGGCATCAGAAACTTTGCAGATAACTTTCAGCCCTTCTCCATTAAACATTTACACTGTGCCAAATCAGGCTTTATCGTTAGGTAAGACTCGTGTTAGAGAGTGGAGCAACATAGGATGACAGTTGAAAGTTGTGGTTAAAACCAAACAATTATGGCTAGGTTTAAAAAGAAATGTGTTGAATTTCTTCCAATCTTTGTATGAAGGAGGATAGAAAATATTAGCATTTTAAAAATACAGTAGAACCTCTATAATTGACTATCTCCTTAAGTTGACCTGATTTTCATAGACCAGTCATGTACCACATTTGTACCTGTCAGTACAGGAGGCCTAGTTCCTTATGTTGATCACCTCTATATGTTGACCAGTTCGTTGTCGTCCCTTGGGTGGTCAACTTATAGAGGTATTTGTAACAGTAATACACATAATACCTTTTAACATGCATTTTTCCTGACCCCAAAGTCAGGTTTACTTTCTTCTCTGTTTGGCCCTAATGTTATTGGATTCTATTCTTTAAATGTGACTTTAATAGGACCTTTTAGAAACACAACCTAATAAAAACTTTTAAAATGTACTATTAGGCAGAGAAAAGCATGAAAACTTTCTGGAAAACAGTTTTTCTTAAAGCAAAAGGTAAATGGTTTCATTAACAAGTTACTTTAGAAATTCCATATATTCAATTTTGTAATCTTGGAGAGAGAAGGGACCTCTAGATGTCATAAAGGTAAAAGTCATAAATGAAAATGTTGATGTTTTAACTACATAAAAGTCAAATGCTACATCAACTGCTATAAAAAAAGGAAAAATCATATGACCAACTTGCTATGTATGGCAGGAAGATGGATTAACATCCATAATATACCAGAACCCCTTGCATATGAGTTAATCAGAAGAAGATGTGTATTCCAATAGAAAATGGGTTAAAAACATCAACAGAGAATTCACTCCCAAAATGGCAGATTGCCACTGAAAATAGGAAATACATTCATACTTAATTTAGTAGTCAAATATAAGTTCTGTTTCCACCAATAATACTGGCAAAAAATGAAAAATTAATTAATGATTCTAAGGGTACAGGGAAATGGGCACTCTGTTGTACTATTTCAAAGCAATCTTGACAATATGCAAAAGCATTAAAATCATGGACACTTGATCAAGCAATTCCATATGTAGGAATTTATCTTAAGCAAATTATTAGGATGCTGATCAAAGGGTACAAAGTTTCATTTAGACAGTGGGAATAAGTTTTTTTTAGATGAGATACAGTGTACAATATGGCGACTACACTTAATAATAAAGCATAGCATATTTCAGAATTGTTCTCACCACAAATATCTGAAGTGATAGTTATATTAATTAGGTTGATGCAATGAATTCTACTTTGTATATAGCAATATCACTTTGTACTCATGTTTATGCTTTATCAATTTACAATAAAAAAATTATTAGGGTTGTGCTTAGACAGCTACAAAGATATTGCATTGTTTATAATGGCAAAAAAATCCTGCATCTATTAAAAATTCATACTAATGTATTAAGACATTTCTATTTATTATGTATTTTAAGTAAAAGAGTAGTTGCAAAGCAAGGTGATCCCGCTTCTAGACTGGTCAGTGGCATTTGGCACAAGTGGTTCCTTGTTGAACCAGGTCTCTCCTCCATCTCTTCATCTCCCTGGTGTCTGAGTGTTGAGGGCCCCAAGTCTGCACTCAGCTTCCTGGAAGTCTTTTCTTCCATGGCTACACCCAATCCCTACGCCTTGGTGAGTTTCTTTCATTCTTGTGGCTTGAACAATCTAAAAGTGAAGATTCCCAGATTTTTCTCTCCAGCCTGGACTTCTTTCTTTCCTAAACTCTAGTCTCGGTTACCCAGTTGTTTGCTTATCAAGTCCATCTGGGTGACCAAGCATCTCAAAATTAACGTGTTCAAAATAGAATTCTTAATTTTACCCTCCAAGCCAGTCCTGTGTTTCTCTCATAACACACTTCCAACCCTTCAGCAAAATGGATTGCTCTTCCTTCAGAACACACAGAGTCCAGTCTCTTCTTTTCTCATTCTCTCCTTCCACCTGGTCCAGGCCCCTCCGTCTCTGGCCTGGATTCCTGGGACAGCTTTCAACTCACCTTTCTGCTTCTGTCTGTGCCCTGTTCCCAACATAGCAGCCAGTTAGGTCCTATGTAAGCCCAATCAGGTCCCTGCTCTGCCCAGAATTCTCCAGTGGGTCCCCAGCTCAGTCCGAGTAAAGGCTGATGCCCATACCATAGCCTACAGCAGTGGTTCCCAACCTTCCTGATGCTGCAACCCTTTAATGCAGTCCCTCAGTTGTGGTTGGGGGTCACCACAACATGAGGGACTATATTAAAGGGTCTTTGGTTCAGTTCATTGATATATCCTCAGCACCTGAACAGTGCTTGACATATAGTAGATGCCTAATAAATATTTGATGAAAGAAAGATTTTTTCATGGGAAGTTTGGAAGGACATTGCTAGTATTTTAATAGTTGGCTATCTCTAGGGCATCTGGCTAATCTCTAGGGGATTATGAATATGGATGATGATGTTATTCTTTTTTGCATAGCTGTATTTCATAATTTTCCTTATAATGAAATTGTACATGCTAATTGTATAAAAAATATTTTATATATTTGTAATTTTCTTTCCCTCTCTCCCAGATAGGAGCATGCTGCTATGTGGAATGTTCAGCTTTAACCCAGAAGGGATTGAAGACTGTTTTTGATGAGGCTATCATAGCCATTTTAACTCCAAAGAAACACACAGTAAAAAAAAGAATAGGATCAAGATGTATAAACTGTTGTTTGATTACGTGAAAAACATCTTCAGTGGCCAAGAAAACTGTCTATTTTTCTCAGAAGGCATATGAAATGCTACAGCTATACCCAGACCTCTTATACCTAATGAAGCAGTTTAAAACTTGAAAACAAAACAAAACAAAACAAAAAAAACCTGTCCTCGGAATTCTATAAAGTTCATTAAGAATGTTTCTTAAAGATCTAAGAAGCAGTAAACAGCATCTGAAGCCACAATCTATTATAAATACTTTATTTCAACTAGAAGGTACAATCTCTCAGGGGTTTCATAGTTTAAAAAGCTTCAATCACATCATGTAACCACATAAAAAACAGTGCTGTAAATGGACCTGCTTGCCTTTGACCATACACATTTCTGCACAGCCCATATGGAATCTGCACAGAGAAATATCTTCTCCCTTTGCTCCAATTAATTGTTCTTGTATGTGAGTTGCTTTCTATTCCAGTATATCCACAGTGGTGAAATAAGAAGGCCAGCCACATAGCCAAAGGTTGCTCCAAGTGTACAGGAGATGGGCCATACCTGAGGAGAGAATGTATGAGATCAAAAGAGAACAAATGTTTTATTATCACTTGAGCACAAGTTAAGTGTAACCTAAATATTTCTATATTAAAGCTTAATGTGCTTTCTTAAAGAATGCCAAAGTGTAATAAGATCATAACTGCATTTATCATGAACACTAAAAAGTGTACACTTTTAGTTAATGTGCATTAAATTGTAACAAGGCTTCTGGCAATTGTAGATTTAGTTTGATGCTCCCCAAAGTGCACGCGATACATGCTAAAATTACAAATTAAAATTTTGGGTTAGATTTTGCCATAATCCTGGATTCAATTTAGCTTTCTAAACTAGCTCGTAATTCTTTTTTAATTCCTACATTGGCTGTGTACATCAAATGAAATTAGAAATGTGTATGCTGACTGAACCACAAGAAACCTTCTTTAAGTTGTGTTAAAGAGGAAAAACCTAGAATCCAAGCATGTTATGTGGAATTTAAAACAGAGCAGCTGCTTCCACCTTTCAAATACAGATGTTGGAACCATGGCAGAGGTTCTAGAACTACAACTTATGTATACACCTAGAGTGCAAGTTAAACAAAATACTGGCTTACAGATACCAATTTTCTCCATACATTTCAAGATTTTACATCAAGCAAGAAGTAATGATTTATTTCATCCATAAGCAATGTATGCTGGTCCCTAGTTGTAGGACTCAGCTTAAAAAAAAAAAAAAAAAAAAAAAACAGTTGGGTGACAAACTTTCACATTAATCTGTGAAGCTTATCTGGTATTCTGGAGCCATTTCTAATCTTTGTCTGGGGGAATAGGCCAAAGAACTGTGTTAGAGGTGAACCACCTTAATTACTAGTTCTGTTACCTAATTCAGCTTCTTTGTTTGGTCTGCTATGGATCTGCCATATTCCAAACACCATGCAACAGACAATGGCGTTAGACAAAACTTAAGTGTGAACAAACTAATGCAGTTGAGAAAAGGATAATCTAATCCATAATTTTTTTCCTAGCCTTCCCTACGTTTAAACTTGCTGTTGCCTAAATTATGATTACTCTGCGTCAGTGTTGGCTTCTGTTAATTTCCATGATTTGGGCTTATAGCTTTGTCTACTGCACAGACTGGGTAATGGAACACTAAACTTTTATACTTGAAAATGACAGCCTTAAATGCTCATATCAGTCACAAATCTAGGATTGTACTGTCTTGTTGTAAGCTTTGTAGAGATTTTTTAAAAATGTAAGCATTTTCAATCTTTTCCATTGAAGAGTGGAGTCAGTGGATAACTATTCAGAAGCTTTCTCTCTGAATTGGACATTGGATGTCTTTATCCCAAGAAATGGTGGTTCACATTAAGTATCATGGCCTTATGTATGCTCAAATAGAATCTTATGTAACTTATTTAATTTTGGTCTGTTATTTTTAGGTAGAATTTAAAGGAATTGTATAAATCAATTAACATGGTAAAAAGGAATTAAGACAGTAAAGTATTATACATTTCTAACTTGCCTGTGGGGATTTGATGGGGATTTTTTTTTTTCCCCCAAATTCACATCTCTGAAACCCTTCACCCTTGGTTTACTAGCCAATGAAAGTTAAACTCTAGAATTTGTCCTGCCCTAAGAGAAATGGATTAGGAATCTGGAACTACAAATCGGTGCCACCTGTTTCTTGACTGGGCCTGTTTCCTCATCGCATTATAAATAGGGAGGTAGGACAGGTGATCTCCTTTGTCTCTCCCATTTACCAACTCTGATTCTCTCTTGTTCACAACAACCATTATTAGACATTTCCTTATCAGCTTCACATTCTCGAGGTGGTAAGAACCATGTACACAGATGACTAAAGCTCTAAGCAAAGATGATTGTCTCATCTGCACCTGAGGTGCCTTAGGTACTCTACTGACCTTGATGGGGTTTGGAGTTTCCCATTGCTTACTGAGAACTTTTTAATTGCTTTGGTTCTTTAGTATTTCTTTTTGCAAAATCCTTCCTATCACTTTACAAAAAACCAAAGATTTCTTTTCTATTCATAAGTAGATTATAGAAAAATTGCCTTATTTTCAGAAACGGATCTTCATTAAAGGCTTAGGTTTCAATAGAAATTCAGACTACTCATTGGAATGACTATTTCAAATTAATGAAATGTCTGGGGGACAATGCTTCAGAAATATTTTATTGACATGAATTTTGCTGGTGAAATACAAAATACATTGCTTCAAAATGTCTTGTGTGAATGAACATGAAAGAAATTTGTAGCTAATCCGTTTTTGCATATTCAGAATGAGTTCTGAAGTTCTTAAACATAAGTTTAGGGGCTCCCAGAAAAATCTTATTTAATATTTTGGTAATGTATACCTTTATTCTATCTCTACAGGTACACTTTCAGTTACCCCTTATTGAATTATCATATTTCCAATAAGTAGAGCTTGAATTTGATGGGTTTTGTTATGACTTAAGTTACTTTAGAGGGTGTTTCATTTGATTTTTAATTATTGAAAATACCAAGTTAAATACTGTTTATTGGTTGTTACTTTTTAAAAGTGATTGTTACCTTAACAGTGCCCCTTAACATATGGGATTACAAATAAAATAATATGCATAGTTTATTATCTATGTAAAGCATTGAACTTTTTACCCTAGTAGTTTTTATTTAACACCCTATGTAAACATTTGGGATAATATTATTTCCTCTGTTTCCTCGTGCTGTGAGTCTACTCATCATTGGCAAAGTGTGAGCATCTACATTTTGTTAAAAAGCTCACTGTCAATTTACAGGAAGAACAGTAATCCCTCCTGAATCCCAGCCAAATTCTAGTTTGAATCACTAAACTGTACTTTATCACTTTATAATTTCAGCATGGGTCTTTGTTCTCAAACACATACATACACATTCACACATTCTTTAAACAACCATACTCATCTACAATAGAATGCCCCTAATGAAACATTGGCTAAAAAGTTTTGTCTAATGAGATAGATTTGTCTAATAAATTCTGTCTAAATTTCGAGTAATGAGTGTTGTTCAGTGTTACATAAATCTCACAAAATCCATGTCATCAGCAAATTAAATTGTTGGACTGGCTTTGAAGACTGTTTGCTAGTTATGGATCAGACTTGGTGTTTTCCTGAAATACCCAGTCCTTAACTGTGAAGAAACTGTAATTTCTTTGCCCAAGGGCAATTTTTATGATTTTTGAATGTCAACGTAGGGAATGCCAAAAGGGACAGTGAAGGGAATTGAAGGAGGCTGCCCACTAATAACTACTTCTCAAGCAGTTTCATACTACCTTTCTTATATGCTTTAAAATTATAAAGATTACACGATGACAACCAAATTCATATTGACTTAAATTAATCATGTATGTTCATAATTAGATCCTAAAGTTTTCCACTGAAAAGTATTTCTTTATCTCACATTTAGAAATGTTTCTATTTAACATTCTTCATGCTACAAATAGGATTTTTTTAAATGGTATCATCTATTACACAGACAATTTAGCTACATCGGTTAAACATTTCTCTAAAAATTATGGTGATCAGACATGCTGATATATAATTATCTTGTTTAAGGAAAATAGAAAACTTAGAACAAAGACATTCATATAAAGGAAGTCATTCACACGTGTTTGCCACCAAAATGACAATATTTTTAATCCATTTTTTAATAAATGTAAATAGTTTTTTAAAACAATCACTAAAAAAAAAATAATAATAATAGGTCATATCCTTAGCCTCTGTAACAAGTAGTTCTGCCTAAATCAGGAATAAATTAGTGTATCAGTGAAAAAAAAAAAAAAAAAAAAAAAAAAAAACACAAAAAACAATCACTAGGAAAAAACAACCTGGTTGCATAACAAACTATAATACAACTCAAATGGGTAAAATTATTCAGGTAACCACGAAAAAGAAAAACCCATTTTAAAAACTGAGTGGTTGTATCATATGAAAAAATGTATCCTACTTAGAACACTATAATTGTTCTTTCTCTAAGTCAAATAACTCCTTATTACATATTTTTTATCACTTAACTGAAAAAGTCCAGCGTTTTCTTAAAGCAATAAATCAACATTAACAACGGCCCCATATTACATAACATGGGGCCTGAGTATATGGTACCAATGAGTTATTTTTCTCTCAGAAATAGAAATTTCATCTTAATAAGCTAAAAAAATTATACAAAATACAGATGTAAACTTTGTTTTCTCTGTTATACAAATCAGTATTATTGCTGGTTGAAAGATATTTCAAAATTATATAAGCTTGTTTCCACCTGAAGACCATAATGCTCTCTTCTGATCAGGCAGTGCTTGCTATAGAACTCTCTGCTTACATTTAGGAAAGTAAAGTGTACTAGCATATCTATGTAGTGTTTGATATTTTTCAAAGCATGTTTTAAGTAGTAAAGGATGGCGATTAAGAACACCAGATGTTGGTATTAAACTGATGGGATTTGAGTGTTGGCTCTGCCATTTACTAAATATGTGACCCTGGGCAAGTCATCTAACTTTTCTGTGCCTTGGTTTCCTCATCTGCCAACAGGATTGTCATAAAACTCACTTCTCGAGACTGTAATGATTAAATGCACTACGTCATACTTAGAACCACACTTGTAACAGTGCCTGGCACATAGTACAACTGAACAGTACATGTTAACTTCATTGATAACAATCCTTTATATTTATCATAGGCATATATAAAATAAGTTGCTATTATACTCCAGACCAGCATCATTCCCCAAATACAAAACCTCGAACACTGCTCCTAATAAAAAAAAAAAGTACCCAATTTTTTTTTTTTTTTTGCAGTTTTTACCCAGGGCTGGGTTTGAACCTGCCACCTGTGGTATATGGGGCCGGTGCCCTACTCCTTTGAACCACAGGCACTGCCCAAAAGTGCCCAATTTTTTAATAAGTACTTTAAAATATTTTTTAAAAGTACATCTAACATGGCTCAGCACCTGTACACAGTGGTTATGGAGCCAGCCACATGCACTGAGGGCGGAGGGAGGGTTTGAACCCGGCCAGGCCAGCTAAACAACAATGACAATTGCAACAAAAAAATAGCCAGATGTTGTGGCAGGCGTCTGTAGTTCCAGCTACGTGGGAGGCTAAGGCAAGAGAATTGCTTAAGAGAATTGCCAAGAGTTTGAGGTTAAGAGTTTGAGGTTGCTGTGTGCTGTGATGCCACGGCACTCTACCTAGGGCACATAGTGAGACTCTGTCTCAAAAAAAAAAAAAAAAAAAAAGTTCATCTAACAGAATTCACATTTCCTTTTCATGAAAACATGATCCGTGGGTGTGTGTGTGTGTGTGCACATACATTTTCATGGTTCACAGATCTCTGAAGATCATCTGTGGAATTCTTGTTAGGAATCCCTGCACTGGGGCGGTGCCTGTCGTTCAAAGGAGTAGGGCGCTGGCCCCATATGCCGGAGGTCGCAGGTTCAAACCCAGCTCCGGCCATAAACTGCAAAAAAAATAAAGAATCCCTACACTGTGCATCCCTCTGCCCTAACAGGTATTTATTAACAAGTGACTCTTTACCTTTGGTTTCCAAATTTTAAGGCTCAATTTCGATGATGAAGAGGTAATTACATGATTTGAGTAAACAGTTTAAATACATTTTGCTTGATTATATTATGCACATTACTATGTTCCTTTAATATATAGTAAGTACAGCTAGATTTTAAAATTTATAATGTCATTAAAGTTATATTCACAAGTTTTTTTCTTTTAGCCACAAGTTTTTGGTATTCTTCATAACAGCTACTTTGGTATATTGCTACTAATTACGGCAAGTTTATAAGCTGCAGCAGGTTTCCAGTAATGATGGTCATTCATTTAGAATTAGGTAATGTTCAACAAAAATCTTAAAAATAATTATACCAAGATAGTAAGCTATTTTCTAAAATATGTCATACTTTATTTGGGAGATTTACTTTGATTTTTTGGAAGCAGCTAGGGTAGTAGAGTGAAAATGATCTGAGTTTTGGGGCCAATTATGCCATTTATTGGCCATATGACCTTGGCCAGGTCACCTAACATAATGAGCCTCGATTGTTCAATCTACAAAACAAGAACAGTAGTAGCTACTGTAGTTAAAATGTGTGCTGTTGTATTAAACATAGTAATATTTTGGCATCTCATGAAAGCTGTAAAGCACTAAGTACCAGTATTATTCTGTATATTATATATTTTAACTTAAAAAATTAAATTTATATGAGCACAAAGTATTTCTTAGGTCACTGACAGTACTAGGTAGTAAGTAGAACCAGCAGTTTATGTAGGAACTATCCCCTTACCCTAGGACTTCAATCATCTTTAATATATGCTGTTCCTCACATAAAATGTCTAGGGAGTATAAATCTTGCAAGAGAAAACTCTTGGTAGCTACACAAATAACTGGCATTATGTTAACCATTTATAACCTCACTTCACAAATAGAAGAGCAATTCCACACTGCTAGGTGTCATTTTTCATGAATTTTAAGAAGCAAAATAAGTATAGATACTAGTTTTAAACCACGCTGGGCATGGTGCCTCACCCCTGTAATCCTAGGACTCTGGGAAGCTGAGCTGAGAGGACTGCTTGAGCTCAGGAGTTTGAGACCATACTGACCAAGAGCAAGACCTTGTCTCTACTAAAAATAGGAAAATTAACCAGGCATGGAAGTACAGGCCTGTAGTGCCAGCTACTCTGGAGGCTGAAGCAGGAGGATCACTTGAGCCCAGGAGTTTGAGGTAGCACTGAGCTATAATGATGCCAATGCATTCTACCCAAGGTGATAGAACAAGACTCTGTCTTATTAAAATGAAAACAAAAAATGACACCCTGGCTCAGTGCCTGTAGCTCAGAGGCTAGGGCACCAGCCACATACATTGGGGATGGTGGGTTCAAACCCAGCCCGGGCCTGCCAAACAACAAGGCAACTACAACCAAAAAATAGCTGGGCGTTGTGGTGGGCACCTGTAGCCCCAGCTACTTAGGAGGCTGAGACAAGATCACTTAAGCCCAAAAGTTTGAGGTTGCTTTGAGCTGTGATGCCACAGCACTCTGCTGAGGGTAACATAATGAGACTCTGTCTTCAAAACAAAACAAAAAAACACTCCCAAGCATTGGTAGATATTTGCATTAATTTTAACAGTCTCATATGAATGATACCATTCATTCAAAACTATGTATTGTTAAGATCATAAGACATTTTATTTTAATAGCTACATTTAATAGTCACATTGTGTCTCTTACCCTTAAGACTGGGTTTCTGAAAAGGGATGCTTTGATTTGAAGGGATTTCAGACTATTATGGTCTTAAAAACTCCACATCAAGAGAAAGGCCCTTGCTGTGAAAGAGATCATAAGGAATTTCTGGAAGAAAACTCTACTTATTAGGCCCTTACTAGTAATTACCAAGTAATTAAGACATAAACTGAGATTAAATTATTTAATTTTGAATACATTTTAATATAAGTTCTTAAAAATATGTGTTCCAATACAATTTTTTAAATTATTCAAAATTTGGGGGCAGGTTCTGCAGATCAGAATACCTAGAAACATTTAGAACAATTCACAACCATTAAGATTACTGGCCCTCTTTCCAGATAAAAAGGGAGATAAAACCCAGGCAGCTATTAATAGTTCTAAATCTTTCATGAGCTACTTTTCAATGTTTTGTTCATTGTGCTTGTCACAATTGCATTTGCATAATTGACACAATTCATTGTTTAAGGCTTCGGACCTATTAGCTTTAAAAGATCACTTATAGTCTCTGAATTTGGTCTTGAGCAATGTGTCCTTCCAGATATTCCTAAAGTAAAGGCTATTGTCTGATATAGAAATAAATGTACCTACTCATCTGGACACATTTCTCTGGTTATAAATCTGTGCTGATCTGTGTATATTCTGACCACTCTCCTATGAAGAAGAACACTAATTTAGAGTTATTTGTGTATTGAAGTTGTAATCTTTGTCCAAGTGACACTATCTGGTCCCGGCCACAACTTATGCAAATGAGTGAACCTGGCCAGTGTTGTTTTCTCTCACATGAAAATCTGCTAGCAGAGCATTACCAACACGATCATGCTACAATGAACATACCTTCTAAATCCAAAAACATTTTATATCCATCAAGTGTTAAACATTGTTCCTACACTTGAAATATATAAATAATGTAAATTAATATTTTATTTTGGTCTAAAATTCTAGAGTATAATACCTTTCCTAACAAATATCAATTAACCTAAAAACATGCAACTCTTCAATCAAATCCACAATCTTAGTTTTATCCCTCCTTCCAGTGTTTTGCAATAATTCCTTTAGTTCTAATCCTCTGATCTCTAGTTTCAATTTATGACAGAATTATCTATAGCATCTGGGACTTTAGGAAATGAATATATATATATATATATATATATATATATATATCTCACAAATATTAAATATTTAACCTGGTAAAACTGAAGAAAACAAAAGAAGGATTTTTAAATACAACAATCCCTCATTTACTGACGAGAATAAGTATAAATATTTTTAAACAATTTTCAGTTGTTTGAAAAGATAATCTCAAATGCTAAAATTCAAAAATTTCAAATTCAGTTGTTTAAAATATTTTACAGTATCAATTGTTCTTTTTATATTTATAAGAAATAAATATCCCAGAAGAGAATTAGTTGTCAAGTTAAATTCCTTTTAGAGATAGCAGCGTTGAAGCTCAAGGTTTAAAGGCATCTGTAGGCTTTTTAGGCACAAATACATTACTGACTTTAAATACTCTCCTACAAATGTATTACATTATGGCCTAAAATACAGACACCAGACTGGTCATGGAATTTAAAAGAAACAATGTGGGGAAAGAAATGCAATATAATAACTACTTGAGCTGTTTCCAGAGACCTAAGCTATGACCATTTTGCAGAAAGAAAAGCTGTGTTTCAGTCTCCAGATGAAGAAAGTCATGGTGTACAGGGGCTCTCCTGTCTTATGACCAGTCAAGTAATGCTAAGCAAGATGTGTACCCACCACACTTTGGCTTTTTAGTGTAAAAATGGGAATCAAACTACCCTGTACTACGATTGTTAGGATTAAATTACTTGTCTGACAGTGCCAAGCACAGTATAGAAGAGAGATCTACATATGTTATTATATATTTTCTTTCTACTGTTATCTGAATACACTGTCAGACAGGATTGAAAATTATGTGAAATCCAAATACCCCAAATTGGTTTAAGTAAGTACCAGAGAAAAAGACAAATTAAGACTTCACTCTGCCAACTGAATGACTGTTGGGCAAAAAGAACAAAACAATACACTAAGACAATGAACAAACCCTCTAACAAGAGAATTCAAATAAATAATGGAATTCGCATTTTTTGGAATGCTAAAAATATAGTCATTAAACCATTACCTTTATGAGTCACAAATGCTATAACACTAATTAAGCAAAAACTATGTGTCAGGTGCTGAGCTAAGTATTTTAGAAGGATTTTATTACTTAGTCCTCATACCAAGTAGCAGAGCCAGGATTTGAATCCAGTAATCTGAAGCCAGAGCTCCTAATTATCATGTTATCTGCCTATCTACTAATAAAACATAGGTTTAACAACCTCATGGTCACTTTCCATGCGCAGAATAACCAACACTTCTTAGCCTTCCACTAATTTTGTATAACATGAAATACTGGCTCATGTTTTGATAAAAGAAAAAATAAGAAAATTTCCCACTTAAAAGCTACATATTCTACAAAATATTCAAAGCATATTAAATTTGCTTCTAAATTACTGTTGTTAAGTGATAAAATTCCAGGCCTGGGTGATATTTAAATATGTTTTCTTACTTAGAATAGAATGCAGGCTTTGCACATAGTATTTGTAATAACTCAACAAATAGTTATTGATTAGCTATTTAGTTACAGCAGATAAAAAGTCAAATTATAATGTACAAAGATTTTCTGCAGTACAAATATTTATTTTGTCAGTAATTATACTATAAGCTTGCTCTAGGAGTGAAGAAAGCTGTCTGGGTTATGAGAAATTCAAATGTTTATTTTCGAGCTGACATTTTAAAACAATTAAGACAGGGAAGAGAAGCAAGATGACTTTCAAATGTTGAAAACAACAATAATGTAGGGGGGAGCGACGCTCCCACATTCTCTATAACTAAAGGCCCTGCTGCCTCCTACAAAGGGAAGCCTTCCTCCAACTACAAAGATACTGAATATCTTTCATCACTTAAAATCACTTAAATACATTTTCATTGAGATTGCATATTTTCGGGCCAGGTGCAGTCTAGCACTCTGGGAGGCCAAGGCAGGTAGACTGCTTGAGTTCGCAGGTTCAAGACCAGCCTGAGCCAGAGCGAGACCTCGTTTCTAAAAATAATTGAGCACTGTGGTGGGCACCTGTAGTCCCAGCTACTTCAGAGGCTGAGGGAAAAGAATTGCTTGAGCCCAAGAGTTTGAGGTTACTGTGAGCTATAATGTCACAGCTCTCTAGAGGGCAACAAAATGAAACTCTGTCTCAAAAGAAAAAAAAAAAAAGAAAAGAAAAGAAAAAAAGAGAGATTATATATTTTCAATAGGCCTTTCCAATCATTTAGTGAAGTAACAATTAAAAATATATAAATACGTTTGTAACAGCTCATTACAGAACTCACATCATCATAATCCTATGGGTGCCTCAGGAAGGTTATACAAAATCAGATTTGAATTCAAAGTTGAGAAAACTGAGTTACAATATGTAATAGTGTTTGTGGGGTTTTGTGTATGTGTACTTATGTGTTTAAAGAAAGTAACCAGATACTCTTGTTTCTCTGACTAAAATATAAATAAACCAGGTCACAATCCTGAAAAGCTTGCTTTACCACAAATGTATCAAATCAGTATTGGGCTATAAGAAACAGAGAACTAAAAGCTCTTCTTCATACAAGTTATATTTTAGATCATAAAGTGTATACAGTACTATTTCACAAAATTTTGCTCTAGCAACGTCTCCATTTTTAGGAAACGTCCTATCTCCTTATCTGAGTTATTGCTTCCCTGGCAGATTCTGTTCTGTGTAGTCAGAATTATTATTATTATTATTTTTTATAGTCAGAATTATTATAAAATAACAATAACAAAAAGCAAACAAAACATTTTGCTAGAATAAAAAAGTGAAAGAAAAAATGAAACCTCATCATTTCTTTAGGTATTAGTAAGCTGCTAAAACCACCGGGGCAGGTAAACATTATAGGAATAGAAGCTTTTAAATTATATATCAATTCTATCTATCCACCTACTGTATGTATCATAATTTTATAGGATGATAGTGAATAAGTGGATCATTAACTCAGAATACTCTAAAAACAACCCAATAGTAAGATAAACAGCCAGTAATATTCCAGCTGAATGAAACATTCATAATGAAGACCAACTCCTGTGAATTTAAGTTAGTCAGCTAGAAGATCTTCTTAAATAGTTAATAATTCAAACAGAAACTTTATATTAATTTTAAAAGTCTGATACCATCGATTTGGATCCAACTTATTCCTTATTATAAACAAGTACTGAGGTAGAAAAATTAATCAATAGCTAAAAGCCTGAACAATCCCAAAATGGATAAATGGATTATAAATAATTAACATATATGGTTTCTAGGCAAACCTAAATTCAGGTCTTATAAAGTTCATCTACTCCCCATAAGTCAATTTCTACTGTATAGTTCTATGAACAGAAAAAGACTTAAATTATATACATATATAAGATATCAAACATTTATGCTCAAAAATATTCCATCTACATACAAACTGGTATGATACATTAACTTACCAACTCATTACAGCTAATGTCCCATGGTGCTTTATTTATCAATATTTTGCCTTTAGATTTAATTGCATTATTTGAAGTAATGAATCTTTAGTGATCACTGAACTGGCCAAGGAAATATAAAGGAAACCTTTACTAGCACTAAAACCGAGGGAAGGATATCTGAGACTACACACTCCAACTTCCAGCTTGGACTTCAGAAGTCACTGAACATTCAATATGGTTCACCACTCACTTTTTCCTAACGCTCTTACTACTTTGGTTGCTACGTCTACATTCACCTATCCCTAAAGCTTCTCCGCTGTCTCTCTTTAATAATCATTAACTGACCATATACTGTTTCAGAAGGTCTTTTTTTTTTAACCAATAACAAAACTACACACACACACGCACACGCACACACACACACTTGCTTCATCAATTTTACTATCGTTGTATAAACATTTGATTTGCTTTAAGTAACTGAAACCAACCTGCCATGGTCTTTCCCAATCCAGTGGAATAGGAAATGCTCCAAGCCATGCTCCTACAAAACTAGAAATTGTAGTGATCTGGAGACTATTCTCCCAAATGGATGTAACTCTGTAAAACATAAATACATTAAATCACTAGTGGTATATATCTCAGCTGCTGGAGAATCAAACAAATAGTAGCATAAATTATCAAGTAGTAGCATAAATTATAACTATACAGATTTTTCTGTTGCTTTATAATGAGCATCTCAAAATGACATGTAAATATTTCCAATGAACTATTAACAATTAATTGGCAAGAAGATATTAATGTTTTTCCACTGGACAGGTAATATACGCACATAGTAAGAATCAAACAGTACCAGAGATCACCTGCACCGACAGCTAAGTCTGCCTTCCACCCCTATCATCAACTCCTGGTCCTTTCACCAGAGGTAAATGCTATTAACAAATAGCAGAAATAGTTTATATGCACACAAATACACACATAATTCTATCTTGAAGAATATGTGTATATTTACAGAAATGCATATGTACACACAAACAAAACTCTTAAATATCATGTTATAAATCAGTTTTGGTTTTCTGTTTTCTTTTGTTGACAGCCATCATAGTACTCCATCCTGCAGATGGAGCACCATCTATTCAATTAGTCTTTTCTATAGCACATTTCATTTAAACAAACCAATTCTATTTCACAGGAAAGGGATAGAGAACAAGAAAAAAATATTTCAAAAGGTCCAGTAAGTTTTGCCTACCATTCCTATTTACTAAGTACATACCTTGAAAAACAGTATAAAGGTGAAAAAAAAAACCAAAAACATAAAGTTGGAAAGATAGAACTTTACCATTCTCTTAGTAGGTCTTGGTTTCCACCTGGCCCTCAGTGTGAATAATTAGTTGTGTGGAACATGAGTTTTGTTACAGGAGAGTAAAAGCCCACCGCAATGCAGTAAGTGGGGTCCAAACATTCAATTGCTTAAAATGCAGAGTGAGTTACTGTGAAGTTAATGAAAAGCAACATTTTCCAGCTAGCATGGGTTAAAAAAGGAAAACATTTGTTCTGTTAGATGATTTATTTCATTACAAACAGGCCAATTATTACACCCAAAATAAACACTGAAGTAAAGTAGTCCCAAATGGTGGCAAGTCAGTTGATATGCCAATCCCTCTATCATCTTATCCCTTTCTTCCCCTCAACTGCACAATGTATGAGTCTTAGCTTGTTTCCTTTAAGAACTGGGGCTGAGATGAGATTGGAGCCTATCACTGCATATCCAAACTTTTACTATTTGCTGGACTTTGTGGCTGTTATTTTATGTAACACCTGTAAGTGCAAGTCAGTTTTTTTTTTTTTCAACTAGAATTCAATAGAACAGAAATCTGTTCTAATTTTGGAAGATTTAAAAAAAAAACAAAAACTAGCCAAGATGAATGTAAACAGAATTGTCCTGTTCAGGCAACTTAAAGGATTTTCTAGGGTAAGGATTTTCTGACTACCTATGTACGCGGCTGACAAATGTTGACTAAGCCTGCACTTAACGCACAATTCCTCTACGTGGCAATCCATAAAGGATGTGCTTGGAGACTTAAATGTGGTAGAAGTTGAGAGCAGACATTACTTTTTGCTAGGCAGAATTTACTTTGTATTTCACAGAAGAGGACAGAGTTGAGCCGGATTTGAAAAAATACAAAGCGTTAGTATTAGTATTTGAACTGGAGAAAAGCTGCACTGCACACCAGAGAATCTAAGTGAAACTGGCTGAGGCAGAGTGGAAGAATAAGAAATAAGACTGGAAAAGCGAAGCTTAGGATTTTTAAAATAACAACTTTACTGAGTGTTACTATAGTAGATAATCCTTTTCCAACCATTCACTCGTTTATAGTATACAAATCAACAGTTTTTAGCATATTCTCCCTTAGCAGTCACTCCCCATTCCTCCTTCTGGAAGCCCAGCCCAAGGCAACCACTAAGCTAAATTCTGTCCCTGTGGATCTGCCTATGTTGGACAGTTCATGTAAATTCAATCATACAACATGCGTTCTTTCACTGAACATATTTCAGTGCAACAGGTGCATCTGTGTTGTAGCATTTATCAGTACTCTACTCCTTTTTAAGTCTCAATCATATTCCCTTATATGGATATCCCATAACAATGGATGGACATTTGGGTTGTTTCTGCTTTTTGGCTATTATGAAAACACTGCTGTGAACATTCATGTACAAGCTTATAGGTAGACATGTGTTCTTATCTCATGGTATTAAACCTAGGAGTGGAATTACTGGGTCAAATGTCAACTCTATGTTTCATCATTCGAGGAACTGCCAGACTTTTCTCAAGTGGCTGAACTATCTTACATTCCCACAAGCAGTATACAAGAATTCCAATTTTTCCACCCCCTAACACTTGTCATTATCTTTTTTCATTAGTCATACTAGTGGGTGTGAAATGGTATCTCTCTGTAGTACACCAATAGATTTAGGTTAGGTTTTTAAAAAAGCCTTAAATGTCAAACTAAAGGAGCTACTGAAAGTTTTTAATCAAAGCAACACATGATCAGAAATGTTTCAGTAAGGTTTATGAAAATATCTTTCTAACCTCTAAGGTCCAGGTTCCTTGGGCTAAGGGCTAAGATCCATGTCTTCACATTTTTCATTGTTCCAGCACACCTGTGGCCATCTTATGTTTACTAAAATAAAAAGTGCAGACATCCAAGAGGTTGTCTTCTATTTTGTTTTTTGGTGTATCCAGAAGTGCTTATGATCCTACATATAAAAAATGTAGAAAAAATAGAACCAAGACCTAATTTAAAAAACAGAAGAACTCTATAGCTTATCTTTTCAATATAAAAATTTGACATTTATAAAATAAAGGTAATACCTTTAAAGTCAAATAGACCATAATAAAAATGATAAAAACAGTAGTCTTCGCCTCCATCTCTCCCTGCTCCCAATTTCTGCTCCTGGAGCAGATACTCTCAACTTTTTTTAAATGTTTCTTCTACTTGTCTCAAATCTAAAAGAGCATAAATTAAGTATAGTTTTATTTTTCAAGATTTAGTTACTTTCTGCCTTCTACTAGGGGAGAAGAGGATTTTACCCACAAGGCCTTACTTCTACAAACACATCTCTTCCTCACTGTCCCCTCTTCACCACTTTGACTGGATCAACAGCACAGTTAACTACATTACTGTGATTATGAAAATACTAATCATAGTGAACGACACAGTAAACCCACAATTGCATTTCCTTTCTCATAGTAAAACTAATTTTTTGTTTCTTGGATGTTAAGAACTGCCCCCCTTTTGATTATGTATCTATCACTGAACCATCTTCAAAAATTCCAAAGACGCTAACAGCACCTCTAAGTGCTTGCTTGCTCTTTCACTCTCTGCCAGCTCTTTCTTGGAGGTGCCCCACCTGCTCCTCCAGGCACACTGCACGGCTGCTGCCTGGAAGGTCCCCACACCAGCATCTTGTGAATTCCCTTTGCCTCTCTCGGTTTTTTTGATCTCCCATTTCCTGATTCTAAGACTTCCTCCTTCTATTTTCCTTTTTCTTTTTTTTCCAATCACCTCCTTCAGCAGATTCCTGAGGAAGGTTACATGAAACATAGATGTGGAGAAGTTTTAAATCTGAAAATGACTTTACTAACTTTGTTGGAAACCATTCTGCCTTAGAATGCTGAAGGCAACAATTGCTCCACTGTTTTCTGATTCCCACCCTAAGAAGTTCAGGGCCATCCTGGTTCCCCATCTTCTGCAGGTAGCATGTTTTTCTGGACTTTTAGAATCATCTCTTTATTCCTGCTTTTCTGAAATTTCACAAAAATGTATCTTAAAGTATCCTTTCATCCATTATGCTGGAAGTATATGGACCTTCTTAATCTACAATCTCAGGTCTTTGAGTTCTTGAAATTTTCTTTTATTTAAAAACTTTTTCTGCCTAGATCTCTTAAGAATTTGTTTTCCTCCTGCTTTTGCTGGGAATATGATTATTTGGAACTAATCTCAGCTTTTCTTACCTTTTATATCATTTTCCATAGCTTTGCCTTTTTGGGAACTTTTCAACTTTGTGTCTGCTTCTACTGAATGTTTTATCTACAGTATTTTCATTCTTAAAAGAGTGTCCTTTTTCTCTGAACATTCCTTTTGATTGCCTCCTGTTCGTGTTGTGTGGATGTAAAAATTGCAAGTTTTTAAGAGTTGCCTTCTGGTCCTATATTGCCTTTGTTTCACTGAGTTTCTAGATTTCATCTCAGGTACTCCTCAAATGTCCTGTGATTCTTCACTTCTCATTCTACTTAAAACATATGAGATATTCAGGCTACACAAATCTACAGAGACAGAAAATACATCAGTGTCTGACTGGGTTGTTCGAATAGGAAAAAAGAGTAGGAATAATGATGATTACTAATAGGCACAGTTTCTTCTTGGTGTGATGAAATGTTCTAAAATTAAATTGTGGGGTGGTATAAAAAATAAAATAAAATTTGTGGTGATGGTTGTACAACTGTCCCATACTAAAAACCACAAAATGGTACACTCTATACATGAGTTTTATACAATGCAGTTATATCTCAAAAAGGCCATTTTAAAACAATAACAAAGTGAAAGTTTAAATATTTGGTTGTTCACTGTGTGAGAATAAGCGGACTGAACTAGTACTAGGATGGGTATTGGGCAAGAACCCCGACTTTTCCTTAGAAACCCCCAAAGTCAGTTATCTTTAAGTTTCTCTTTTCCATTTTCACTTGCTCTTTCTTTACCATTTTCCCCAGCAAGAATTATTTCATTATTCTGCCTAGATGCTAGTATTAGCTGCCAGTACTTGGGCCAAGCAGGAAGAAAGGCCTGCATGTAAGGTGAGGAATCACTGTTCAGCATGTAGAATTTCATTTAATCCTTATTCCTGAGACGATGTACCAAATAGACTCAGCCAAAGAAAACAGCAAGAATAGCTACCAGTTTGATGAAAATATTTCAAATTGTATATAAAACCAGTGTATGGTGCCCCATGATTGCATTAATATATACAACTATGATTTAGTTAAAAAAAAAAAAGGAGGGGGAATAGCTGGGAATTTGGGGGTCACAATTATATTTTTTCCACCTCCCCTTGCTCCACTACACAACTTCTATTGCTTATATTTTTATAGTAGTCACATTCTGTTCTGCAACTCTAATTCATTCAATTATTTTCTTATATAGTGAGTCCCTCTAATGTACAAATTGAATAACTCCTTCATTTGAAAAGCGACTTCTATGGTACCTTCAACTTATTTTTTGTTGCTTATTTTAAGGGCACTAACTAGCCTTATGTTTGAATCTCTTTTGTCACTTCTCTGTATTTACGACATCTTCTCTAACTGCATTATTCTTCTGAACTCCATCTCCACTCCTCATTCATTTTTGATTAGCTCAAACCTTTCCTTCATGTTAAAAGTTATTTCCTAACTTGTCTATGTTTCTTACCGTTTTTAATCTGTCATCTATAATGGAGGGGTTTATTTAATTTATTAGTCATCGATTAATTTCATTAATTCTGCAATCAACTTCTCCACTTCTTTGTTGCATTATCTCATCTTTGCCCTTCTTTTACTGAATTCATATGCTTGATAATATTTTTCTATGGTAAACTTGTGGTGGTTTCTTTGTTTTTGTTCCTTGGGTAGCATTTTCTTCTAGGCCACATTCTTTGTTTCTTACATGCCCCTTTTTCCTTCTTCTACAGTCTTTTCAGGGTTGCCGTGCCATTTCTTTTCATCTTGTTGACAGTTCACATGGGCAGTCTGCTTTGACCACCTACCTGCTCAAATGTGATGAGTGAATTATCTTTGAAGCTGTCTTCTCATTTAACTAGCACCAGTTTTCCTTGTCTCAAAGCTGCCTTTTGAGGACTGGCTATTCTTTTCTATCTAGTTTTCTGTAGCACGAGGCAGGGAAAAAGCAAAGAAACAGGGAAAGATAAATATTCCTCATGATTCAATCAGTTTAATGTTCAGCTGAAATTTAATAAATGGTGGCTTCATAAATCAAACTGTTAAAAAATTGCGGACAGGGTTTATGCCTCCTCCTAGAAATCAGATGAAATACTATAGTACACAGTATGCATCCTTGGCAGAACCCTGTAGGCAGCAGCCCCGATGCTTTCATAAAAAGTAAGTAGGTCTGAAGAGGAAGAGACAGGAAAACCTACCCCTCTGTTGGTAGAAATATGTATGTAGGTATATGCTATTTTTCAAATTAGAACTTTAGTTTGATAGGGTCTAGCAACCTCTTTTGATCTAGGAACGCCACTCCAGGAATCTAGTTTACAGAAACCCTTGCCCAAGTATACAAAATATATTGTACAAAGATCTTTATAACAGTACTTATTATCCTTATTATCATGAAAATCCGACAATAAACTTCAATAAGAAATTAAATTAATTATCAAGTATGAAATACTTGCAATGGTGATTAACGGCTCAACGTTTATCTCAATCCTGAAGATTAGACTAATTAATTAAATCATAGTGATACCATTTTATTTCCAAATGATTAGGAAAACTCAAGGAAGAGTAGTTGGTGCCATCTCACTACCACCCTAAAGATAACCACGAGAATCAGTAAAAAGCTTAGCCTGACTATATCTGTATCTAGAACCAACCAAACTCTGCCAAGCAAAATATTCAGTTTTCTTATTGTCCAAAACAATATAAGCTGATTTTGTGTTACATATAGATAAAGATATACTAAGGATATTATGGAAGAAGTAGATTTGACACACACATATAAATGAAGATATTCAGATTAGTCAGGGGAAAAAAGCAACTTGTAAAGCAGTGACTGGCTCAATTATTTTTGTTTTAAAACTATGTATATGTTGTATGCATATACAAAATCAAAAGAAGAATATAAATTGTTCATTGCCTCTTTGACAGGATTACTAGGATCTACTATTTTTCTGTTATTTGAATTCTTACTAACCATGCTTATATACACATGCTTTAGTAATAAAGAAATGATTAACACAAAAAGAAATGCAATAGACAAATTTCTTTCTATTAACTAATTCATAGCATCACTGACATTGATTATTCTCATCTTATAAGTTTCCATAATTAAGTCATCTGAATTCTATGGCTATTGGCTAATTTCTTCACAGTCAAGGAACATTTACACACAGTCAGTAGGGCTGAGAATAGAATATGGCTCTCTGTTCTACCATGAACAAACTTAAAAAGTGACTAAAGCAATGTTACAGAACAATCTTCATGGCAATGAGCTCCAAGTACCTGTCCAAATTATTTGATTCCACTAGAATTCACTATATCAAAAATTAATGGAAATAAATAGATCATTTTGAGCGCTTACTATGTCAGCCACCTGAAGGTTAGTTTACCAGTAAACACTGCCGGCTTAGATAGGCTGTCATCAAAAGTGTAGTGAATTGGATTTGATTTTTTAAACTGTCAATCTCTGTATCTAAAAATGAGACACTCTACAACTTTTCCAAGTGGCTAAAGATATTTTACAGAATTCTCATACCAACTTTTCCCTTCCCCACTAAATGAATATTAAAAAGCTATCTGATCTTTGATAAAACAAACAAAAGCATACACTGGGGAAAGAATCTCTATTTAATAAAGGATGCTGGGAGAACTGGTTAGCCACATGTAAAAGATTGAAACTGGACCCTCACCTTTCACCACTTACAAAAACTGATTCAAGATCGATAAAAGGTTTAAATCTAAGGCATGAAACAATAAAAATCCTAGAAGAAAGGGTGGGAAAAACTCTTAACGATAACGGCCTTGGGAAAGATTTTATGAAGAAGACTTTTGTGGCAATTGCAACAACAAAAATAAACAAATGGGACTTAATTAAAACGAAAAGCTTCCGCACAGCTAAGGACACAATAATCAAAGCAAATAGCATTCGGAACAGGAAAAGATATTTGCATACTACGAATCTGACAAAGACTTGATGACTAGGATATCATAGAGAACTCAAATTAATCAACAAAAAGAGAACTAACAATCTCATCTACCACTGGACAAGAGACATGAACAAAACCTTCTCTAAGAAAGACAGATGAATGGCTAACAAACATGAAAAAAATGCTCATCAACCCTAATCATCAGAAAAATACAAATCAAAACCACCATAAGATATCACCTAACCCCAGTAAGATTAACTCACATCATAAAGTCCTAAAGTCGCAGATGCTGGTCCGGATGTGGAGAGAGGAAAATACTTTTACACTGTTAGTGGTACTGCAAACTAATACAGCCTCTTTTATAAAAGCCTTTTTATAAAGGCTTTTATAGAGAATCCTCAAACAACTCAAATTAGATCTCCCATTTGACCCTGCAATCCCACTACTAGGCATCTACTCAGAAGAAGAAAAAGTATTTTATCATAAGGCCATCTGCATTAGATTGTTTATCACAGCTCAATTTACAATCACCAATATGTGGAAACTACCTAAATGCCCATCAACTCAGGAATGGATTTACAAATTGTGGTATACTCATTAAAAAGATGGTGACTTCACATCTTTTGTATTAACCTGGATGGAGTTGAAACACATTCTTCTTAGTAAAGCATCACAAGAAAGGAAAAGCAATTATCCAATGTGCTCAATACTAGTATGAAGGCAGTAGATGATATAATTCATGCCCACATAAAAGAAAAACACATTTCAATTCAAGTTAGGGGGAAGGAGAATAAAAAAATGGGGAGAAGAGAGGAGTTGCTATGGGTGCTCCCACTGAATGGGCACAATGTAGGGGTACATGGCACAACTTTTGGGTATGGGACATAACTATAAGAGGGACTCTACCTAACAAATTCAAATATTGTGACTTGGTTGTTTGAACCCTTGCATTAACCTGAATTAAAAAAAAAAAAATTAGAAGATCAATGAGATAGGTTACCTGTACAGCAAGGACAGGAATAAACAGAAGGAAAAGGATATATGTGTAGCAGGCATATGTCTATAAATTTATCTTTTTTGTAAAACTCTTAATTTTTAAAATATGCTAATGCCTCACAAACTGAAAAAGAGAAAAATTAAAAGTAAAAAGTTTGTGACAAAATCCTGAAATTAAATAAAAATTTTTCAAATGCAAGCAGAAAAACATGCCTCTCTGCCATTAAATTTTTGTCTTCACATTCAGGCTAAATTATCTATTTTTATATCCATAAATCTTTGGTTGCTCACCATCTTTTCACTCTTAGTATCCACAGAAGATTTTTAAATACAAACCCCACTTCCATATAAAGATTACAAAAAGAGGCCTGTCATCTTTGTCCACCCAAATATGTCTCATTGAGTATTTTCACCTTGGCAAGATCACCACAGATTTGTGTTTAGTCTTCCTCAGGGACCTATCTAATTCACTGAAAGAGATCAGGCAAATCAAAACACCAACTTCAAAGAAAAATACTGGAGTATGACGTAGGCATGAGTTTCCTTTATAACAAAGTCTGCAAATGAAAAAAGCCTGCAATATAAGACCAAGGCAACAAACTGAATTAAAGTAGTATAAATTGAATACATACTGTAATAAGTATACCAGTAATAAGATGGCAGGATACTTTAAGAAACTACATGAAGTTTTGAGTTTCTTTATCATAACTTTTTTTGGTTTTGCTTTCCTGAAGTATGTTTACATTTACTTTAAGGAAAAATATTGTTAGGATAGTGTCACTTAATTCTGTATTACATCTCAATAGCATCAGAACTAACCCTTTACTCTCGAGATATAATTCCTACACTAGTCTCAAACTCAAAAGTCTTTGTGTTCTCAGTCTTCATGAGTTTCCTCTGCTCAATATTAAGTTTTCTATAAACGTGCAAATACATGAAAAATCAGTATATAGTTATTTCATTTAAAAACAGTAAAAACATTTATATTGATTGAACACTGAATGATATCCTGCTGACTCAAAATTAGCCTGTTCACACTGAACACTGAAATGAATGATATTTCAATAATACTAAAAGGGCAACCTTTAAACAAATACATAAACTCTATTGTGTTTTATGTATTAAAACAGGATGAATGATAATAATATTTAAAGCTCTAAAATCTTCAATCAATACCTTAAGGTATTTTAAATACCTTTTATGAATTAGAACTATAATATAAGAACTTTGAATTAAGACTTCCATTTCTGCTGTAAAATTATCGAGTAGGAAAAAGTATGTATTATTCACATATTTTATTCACATATTTTGTACAAGCTCCTTAAATAATAATAGAATTCTTTGAAATTAAATTTGTGAGTCTATATGAAAGATGTTAACTGCATGTTAGACAACTGCAATATAACACAGGTAACTGTTTTCCTGTATTTCATATTATCATTGCAGAGCCATCAGATCTTTGAACTTTTAAATATTTTTTGCACAAAAGTAAACAGTTAAGAAGCCCAACTCTCATGTTAGACAAGATAATCTATCAAATCACCGCTAATTATATTCTAACTCATACAAAATTTGACATGCTTCCTATAATAAAGTTTTGAAATACGATAAAAGTGCTAAGAAATTAAACTCTCACTAATGTATGGTGGAGACATAAAGACTTAAGTGCCCCTCTCATGACAAAATTCATGTTAACTTTACACTAACTGAAAAACCAGTGCTGTCTGTACACTGAACTCCTTGGTCTGTTACTAAACTAGGAAGAGTACTAAGACACATTGCAGTCAGGATTAGAAGTATGATATACAAAAATGCTCCCTGACATTTGTTAATCCATTTGACAAACACTTTTTGAGCACCTACTATTTGATTACACTCAGTTCTGACGTACTCCGCAAAGTACATATTAGTTTTATACTAATCATATTACATATGAGAATCTGTGAAGGTAAGCTATTTGTCTAAGATCACTTGGCCACTAAGTAGTGAAGACAGGGCAGGAACCTGGTTTTTTGGATTAGTGGACTCTTCTAAATTCTGTATTATCAGATGATCTAGATTCCAGTCCCGGCTCTACCAGACCAGGTCCTGGCTCAGAGCTTGGACAAATCACTTAATCTGTCTGCTTTCCAGGATCTTCATCTAGAAAATGGTGAAAAGAGGAGTATTTCACTAGGTTGCTCTGAGAAATGCTATAACATGTATGCAAATGCTTTAAAACTTCTTCAAATGATTAAACATGGAGTTCCCACATAACCCAGCAATTCCACTGCTAGGTCTATTCCCAAGAGAAATAAAAACAGGTCCATAGAAAAGCCTATGTAAAGCAAATGTTTACAGCAGCTTATTCATAATAGCCAAAATGTGGAAAGAACCCATTATCCAACAACTGATGCATGGGTAAGCAAAATGTGGTATATGTAATCATATAATGAAATATTACTCAGCCATAAAAAGGAACGAAGTACTGATACATGCTATAACACAGATGACTCTTGCCTACACTGTGCTAAGTGAAAGCAGGCAGTCACAAAAGATCATATATTATATGATTCAATGTATATGAAACTTCCATGATAGGCCAATCTACAGAGACGGTAAGTAGATTAGTGGTTGCTCAGAGCTTGAGGGGCCAACTAGGGAGATAAGGAAGTGAAAGCTAAAGGATACAGGCTTATAGAGTTTCTTTATGAGGTGATGAAAATGTTCTAAAATTGACTTGGTGATATTTCTGTGAACATATTAAAAACTATTAAATTATATACTTTAAATAGGTGACGTGTATGGCATATTATTACACGTATATCTCAATACTCTTTTCAAAAAGACCATCTCCCTGCTACTTCAGGGTCCTGCATGTGTCACGAGCCACACCTATCCATCTACTGTTAACTTTCCCTCGGGTTTCCAACAACCATCTTTACCGCTTCACAATAACTCACTTTCCCATGTCTACTTCCAAAAGCAAATGTTACGTCTTTTTTAAGGAAAGGAGCCATTATTTAATGTAATATTTATGTACAGAAATACACTGCAGACATTTGAGGCTTAGGGTCCAGATCATTGCAATAAAGCAAATAGTTCAATGATGTTACACGAATTTGCAGGTTTCCCAGTGCATATAAAGGTTATGCTTACCCTTCTGCTTACATGTAATGTGTTGAGTGTCTAACAACAGTATGTCTCAAAAAAATGTATATACCTTGATTTAAAAATACTTTACTGCTAAAAATGCTAACAATCATTTGAGCCTTGAGCAGGTTATAATTTTTGCCTCTATGTTGATGGCTGCTGACAGATCAGAGTGGTAGGTGTTGAAGTTGGGGTGGCTGTGGCATATTGTAAAAATAAGACAACAATGAAGATTGCTGCACTGACAGATTTTCTTTCTCAAAAGATTTTCTCCATAGCACAATGCTGTTTGATAGCATTTGGCCTGCAGAAATTTCAAAACTGGACTCAATCTTCGTAAACCTTGCTGCTGCTTTATCAACTAATATCACGCAATATTCTAAATCCTATGTTGTCATTTCCACAATGTTCATAGTGTCTTCACCAGGAGTAGATTCCATCTTAAAGAAATAACTTCCTCATCAATTAAAAGTAGCTCCTCATCCCTTAAAATTTTATCGTGAAATTGCAGCAACGTGTTCACATCTTTAGGTTTCACTTCTAATTCTAGTTCTCTTGCTTATTTCTACTATGTCTGAGGTGATTTCCTCTAAAGTACTACTGAAACCCTAGAATTCATACATGATGGAAATCAACTTCTTCCAAACTCCTGCTAATATTGATAATTTAACCTCTTCCCATGAATCACCAATATTGTCATGGCATCCAGGGTGGTGAATCCTTTCCAGGTTTCCAATTTACTTTGCCCAGATCATTACAGGAATCACTACCGATGACAACTATAGCCTTGTGAAATTTATTTCTTAAATAATAAGACTTGAAAGTCAAAACTACTCCAAACACTGTGTTTGCAGACATGAAAGCAAGGTCAGTCTCTGTCAGAGCTCTCGGGTGACCACATGCCTTGTCAATGAGCAGGAATATTTTGAAAGGAATCTTTTTTCCTGAGCAGTAGGTCTCCACAGGGGCTTAAAACGTTCAGGAAACCATGCTGTGTACAGCTATGATGTCATCCAGGCTTTGTTTCATTTATAGAACACAGGCAAAGTATATTTAGCATAATTCTTAAAGGATTTAGGATTTGGGTGATGGCACCTGAGCACTGGTTTCAACTTGGAGTCATGAGGTTCATTAGCCCCTAACAAGAGAGTCATCCTGTCCTGTGAAACTAAAGTTGGGCACTGCCTTCTTCCCCCTGACTATAAAAATCATAGATAGCATGTCCTTCCAATGCAAGGCTGTTTATCTGGAAAATCTGTTGTTTAGTGCAGCCACCTCCATCAGTGATCTCAGCTAGACCTTGTGGATGATTCGCTGCAGCTTCTCCACCAGCACCTTTAAGGCTTCTTTCCTTAAAGCACATGAACGGACCTCTGCAGCATCCAATTTCCCTTGTGCAGCTTCCCCCCCTTTCTCAGCCTTCACAGACTGGAAGAGAGTTATTATTTTTAACTCTGGCCTTATTCTGGGTGAGACTTTGCCTTGAAGGAATGTTATAGCTGGTCTGATCTAGTGGTCAGATCCAGACCACTCAAACTTTCTCCACATCAGTAGTAAGGCTGTTTTGATTTCTTATCATTTTGTATTGACTAGAGTACAGAACACAGGAGCGCTTCTCTCTTCAATTACTTTTCCTGCATTTATAACTTTGCTAACTTTGGTGCAGGAGGGCTAGCTTTCAGCTTGGCTCAGCTTTCAACATCCTTTCCTCACTAAACTTAAATCATTTTAAGTGAGAGACATGTAACTAATTTTTTGTTCACTTTAATAGTTAGAGGCTATTGCAGGGTTATAAATTGGCCTAATTTCAATACTGTGGTGTCTCAGGGAATAGGCAAGCCTGCGGATAGGGAGAGAGGCGGAGACAGATGGTTGGTGGAGTGGGCAGACACACATAACATTCATTGATTAAGTTGATATGAAGTTGGCTGTTTAATATGCGCATAGTTCCTGGTGCCCCCAAATAATTATAATAATAACATCAAAGGTCCTTGATCACAGTCCACCATCACAGAAACAATAATAAAAAAGTGTGAAATATTTCAAGATTTGCCAAAATGTGATAGAGTAAGCAATGCTGTTGAAAATATGGTCCTGACAGACTTGTTTAATGCAGGGTTGACACAAACTTTCAACTTGTTAAAGAAAAAACACAGCATCTGTGAAGTACAAGGACAGAAACAAAATAAAGTGAGGTGTGCTATACATATACTTTCATCCTAGACGTCCCATTCACACTTTATGTCACAGTCTTGTCACTTAAAAAAAATCCTCTGTACAGTCTTCATAACATTAAGATAGAATCACCTCATCCTGGAAGTTGTCAGAAACAGAGTTAATAACCCTGTAAAAATATTTGTTACCACAGTTATCTCTTGAGGAGAAGAGCGCAGTGCAGAATACTTGAATTTTCCAGCAATATTTTATTATGGTTCTAAGTAGCTACAAGGTATTTTGGCGCCTGTGAAAATAATTTGGATGAATCAAGGGTGGACTTTGGAAGAGTCAATGTGAAGCTACTTTTAGCTGTTGTTTTTGGATCTGTGAAAATAGTTAGGTAAAGCAGAGCCTGGCTTTCGCTGAGAAGGCCTAAACTGTCAAGTGAATTCTATTATAGATAAAATTGTAGTTTTTTTTTTTTTTAAATGCATAAAGTGAATGAAGGGGAACAACCCGGGAATCTCCTCTTGACGCTTGTCCCTCAAAGCGCCACATGTGCCTTGAAACCATTCCAGGCAGCAATCTGAAAACCATTCCCACCACTGTTGCTGACATCTTGCTTGTTTGACCAAAATTATAAGCCAGGATGATAGATCTGCCTCTCTAATTACAATGATTTATTACCTTTCCCCCCACATTCCTCAGCAAGATTGGGATCCACAGAAAGTATAACGTATGTTCCCAGCTGATGTAAGAAACCTATTTCGTTACATCATACATAAAGGTGCTGTATAAAAATCATGTCTTAAGTGTGACTGCCTGGCTTTTACTACTTTTTCTTTTAATATTAGGGTGGAAGCAAGCATACTTATTTGAATAAACAAAGATTTTGTGTAGCCTGCTATTGCATGAAAATTTTAAAGGCCTGATATGGTACTTAAATGTTGTGCTAGTTATTTTAATAATAAAAAACTGTTCAAAGCTGGAAAGTAAAATCTCAATAAATTGGCAGTAGTGATGCTGTTCTTGTGGGTATAATACCTATAAATATCTTCCTTAAGATTGCCTACAGATCTGAAAAGTGTCTTCTTACCTGTCAAAACAAAAACTAAAAGGCATTAAGGACAGGAAAAGTTTCTACTTTTCCAAGAAGCATAAAAGCTTTTGCAGTGCACAAAGGCTGCCAAACTGAGCTGAACAAGGGAGTAAACAGCCGGGCGCAGCGGTCGGGAGCTATGCCCAGCGGTGCGAGGCTGTCAGGCTGACCGTGCCTGCTGAGTGGCACTGCCCTGCAGCCTTCCCTCGGGGGAAGGCTGTTTCTGGTTCATTCTTTTTTTTTTAAGACCCTGTTTCTTAAAAAAAAGAGAGAGAGAAGAAGCAGCAACAGCAGAAGCTAAACAGATACACATTTTGCAAATTTAAGATAAAACTTGCTTAAACAGATACACATTTTGCAAATTTAAGATAAAACTTGCTTAAAGAGCAGGTCTTCACACTAGAGTCAGCCGCAGAACTGAGAAGAAACACCTCTTTTAGTTTCACAGATGAGAAACTGAGGCTACAACTAGATAACCAAAGGACAGAATGAAGTTCCCACCCTTCTATTCAACTCCTGTGGAAGAAGTAACGTATTTTACTCTGGCTGTGCAGATGACGCTGGGAGCTCCTGTGTGGGGCCATCTGTTCTGCTCCCCCTGTGGTCCCTCACCTCTCTCACTGACCTCTGTCCTGCTTGAAAGTTTCTCTATATGGACTGACCAGCAGATGGCCTCAGACTAAATCTGCTTCTAAGCCCAGCTCCCTGGATTTGAATGCTACTTGCTTGTAGATGGTAGGCACAACAGCTTATGAACAGGGGCAGACCTTTGCTGCAGGAGACTGACTCACAAGAACTGAATGCTCAGTGTTTCTGTCACCAAATGGCAATAGTGGCCCCATCCCTGTTATGGTGACAATCTGAACATCCACTTTTAAGTCCCCTGCTGAGATGACTACCTGGCTGGAGAAACCATTAAAGAATAAACTGAAAAATCTCTAAAATTTAAAATACAATTGTGCGATTTTAAAGAATAAATTTCAGTGGTTAGGGCGCTGGCCATATAGACTGAGGCTGGTGGGTTCAAACCTGGCCCGGGACCTGCTAAACAACAACAACAACAACAACAACATAGCCAGACATTGTGGTGGGAGCTTGTAGTCCCAGATACTTGGGAGGCTTAGGAAGAGAATCACTTAAGCCCAAGAGTTTGAGATTGCTGTGAGCTGTGACGCTACAGCACTCTACCCAGGGCAATAAACATAGTGAGACTCTGTCTAAAAAAAAAAAAAAAAAAAAAAAAAAAATTCTAACACTAGAAACATCACTTCTGAAGTTTCAATTTATTATTTATTTTTTTGAGAAAGAGTCTCACTTTCTTGCCATGACAGAGTGCCCTGGCATCATAGCTCACCATAACCTCAAACTCCTGGGCTCAAGTGATCCTCTTACCTCAGCCTCCCGAGTAGTTGGGACTAAAGGTACCCACCACAATGCCCAGCTATTTTTTCCTTTTTTAGAGGGTCTTGCTTTTGCTCAGGCTGATCTCAAACTCCTGAGTTCAGGCAATCCACCCACCTCAGCCTCCCATGGTGCTAGTTTACAGACTCAGCCACCAGGTCTAGCTAAAGTTTCAATTTAGAAGACACTATCTCTGAGATTTGTTTTCCTCACCAGCAATATGGGAAGGATACTGATGGCAGGGCTCTGAGGATTGAGTAAGATGTGTACAAAGACTCTGGCGCCTGGTAGCTGTGGATGGCAGCAGCCAGGACCAGAATAGCCAGGAGAATTATGACAACTTTTTCCTAGCAATCCCTTGGACCCATACAGAATTTCCTTACCATTACGGAAGACTGAACTGTGCCACATCAGCATCACAAAGAAGCACATCCATCTCTTGACTTTTGGAGTTTTATGACCCATTTTAATCTCAGCTATAATCCAAGCACAGATCACCAAACAGAAATCAAATAAGCTGAGACCACTTCTGATGACTTGTCTTTGAACCATTTCAGAAAAATAGCTCCATTACTTTGTCTAATACAAAACCTTACAAGAAATCCCCAACAATAAACAATAAAGAAAAAAAAAACCTCACAAGAATATTAATTATAAACTATAGAGTATTGAAAAATATAAAACAAGGCAGTTTAAGAAATTATAAACTCATCAGGGAAGAGAGGGCATGTTTACACAATTTTTGTTGAAATGACTGGGATACATTTAAGTGCTGCTGAAGTTCAGAGAAACTAATCCTCAAGAAGCAGAATTAGGGTTTATGGAAGGACAGGACTCAGCTGGGTTTTGAAAAGAAAAGAGATTTGAATGAAACAAAGAAGGCCCCAGGCAAGAAAGAAAGAAGGTCCCCACGTTTAAGGCACTGAAGGGTCAGCCCTATTTGTTCCTGAGCATGGCGGAGAGGGGACCAGGAGAGCAGCGCTCAAAGACAGAGGGGAGGGGAGAGTAAGTGTGAGCACGAATATGAGAGGACCAGAGTGAGGGTGAGGAAGAACCGAGGTGTGAGAGAAGGCGTGTGCGAGTCTGCAAGGGAGCAGAAGTGACAGTGAGAACAGGTGTGTGTGAGAGAGAACGAGCTTGGAGAGAATCAGTGAGTGGGGGCAGCAGGTGTGTGTGAGAAAATAAGCAGCAGGAAGACAAGTCTGTGTGTGAGAAATGCTGTGTGTGCAAGAGGCTTAACTCTCCTTCTGAAAAGCCTGTGCAAGGACACAGGGAGAAACATCAGGGGGGTCTAACAAGGCAGGCGTCAGGAAGTGCCTTTGGAAAGTACGGTAACTAAAATTAGCAGCTCCCTGCCTCCCCAAGAGGCTGCCTCAGGACACGGGCACTACCACCTCCTCCAGATGACTAAGATCTCTATTTCAGGACACTGAAGGGGAGTGGAGCATGTATCTGCAAGGGAAGACGGCATCTTTCAGCTGAGAATGAGCAACAGGGTCCATGATCGTAAAAGGACGTCAACTTTCAGCTAGAAGAACATAAACAAAACTGCATATTTCATGAAAACCATGGAGATGGCCTTTCTGTTCTATGATCCCCAGTCTGTCTCTGTGGTGAGATTTACAGTGCACAGCAGCAACTCGGAACGTGAGTGCTCACACAATATGCAGGTACCCAAGATGCATCAAATTGCATGGTCCAGAGTAAGAATCGCCTGGGAAATCTTTCTCTCTCTTTTTCTTTCTTTCTTTTTTTCTTTGAGAATAAGTCTCACTCTGTGCCCTGTGTAGAGGGCTGTGGTGTCTTAGCTCACAGCAACCTCAAACTCCTAGGCTCAAATGATCTGCCTGCCTCAGCCTCCTGAGTAGCTGGGACCACAGGCGCCTACTACAAGATGTGGCTAGTTTTTCTATTTTTAGTAGAGATGGGGTTTCTTCCTTGCTCAGGTTGGTCTCAGACTCCTGGTTCAAGTGATCCACTGGCTTCAGTCTCTCAGAGTGGTAGAATTATAGGCGTGAGTCACCATACCTGGCCTACCTGGGAAATCTCTTAAAAATGTAAACTGATGGTTCCCAAAATTCTCCAGAGCTTTTCATGTAGTAGATATGGGTTGGTGGTAAAATTCAAGAACATTTTTGTTATGTTTTAAAGTCCCAGGAACCACTTTGAAACATGGTGGGAGTAGGAGCCTCAGTGCCACCAGCCAACCCCAAGTCCTTCCTCAGAGCAAACAAGGACTCCACTTATTCCTAAGCAAGTACGGGCAAGCCAGAGAGCCAGACACGAGGCCTGCATGCCCACCTAGAGGGCCTCTGCACAGCTGCAGCAGGTGCAGAAACTGAGACAAGGGAGGCCTCCACCTCTCCTTCCACTTCAGGGGACAGAAGCCTTGGGGGAGAGAAGCAAAGCTGAGAAGCCACCGCAGGAGCAAGGTAGGACCCAGTCCCAGGCTCAGACCATTGCAGAGCTCATACTGCAGGGCCAGGGTGCATACTTTCTCCTACACAAGACCATAGAAAGGCCTAGGGCATGTGGGAGGGGGTAGGTCACCAGAGGATGAAACGGAATTTCCCTGTTGGGAGTTGGGGCAAGACTTTCCAAAATAAAAAATATATAAAAACACAGAACCAAGAAACTCAGAGGAAACATACCGGAATAGACACCCAGAGAGCTCTGGGGTTACTTCACGGATGGTCCCACTTCCTGACCTCACTGCAGCCTCATGTGCAAGATTGCAGAACAGGCCTCTTGGAAGCCTGCTTCAAACAATGCATCTGGTTTCAGATTGGTATCTCAACGGGTCTTCCCGGCCAACTGACGGGAGTGGCAGAGCAGAGGAGACAGGAAGACCCAAGGCCTTTGCAGCTGTGCAGACAGGCGTGTGGACTGGAGAATTGCATGAAGCTGGTATCAGAGAGAAAGAAGAATGCAGCAAAGGGGCAGACAGAATGGCTTTCAAATTGTTGGTTCCTGAGATGCAACTTCAGCTCCCTGTGTAAGTTTTGAGATATCAATATATGCTGTATTTATTTTTCAATAGATCTTTTTGATTCCTTTGCTTAAGGAACTTCAATTTCTGGAGTCCTAGGCTAATAGGATTTGATTTCTTCTCATAACAGAAGATAGAATGAGGTTTCCTCTTTACAGATGGAAAATCGGAATCTGTGGCTCAAAGGAGGCCAGAAGCCAGCATCTCCTCAGCTGGCCAGAAAGACCCCTTGAGATGCCCACACACTCTTGGAGTGAGCCTGGGACTATATCTTGGAGAGATTCTGATAAAGATATATGGGATTCAGCCTAATCTGTTTTCTTGAGAAAATCTAAAAAAGACTAAGAATTCTGAAACACCCATAAGAATGTATGCCTGAGGCATAGACAACTACCACCAAGTTGGGTGACCCCACAGCCAATGGCAAACACTGAATGCTCCTGTTTTATAAAAAAATTTTTTTTAGAGATAGAATCTCACTCTGTTGCCCAAGCTGGAGTGCAATGGTGCAGTCACAGCTCACTGCAGCTACACACTCCTGGGCTCCAGTGAGCCTCCTGCCTCAGGCTCCCAAAGTGCTACAATTACAGAGCTCCTGGCCATACTCTGGTTTTATCAGAACATTGATCCAGGCCTTTCTCCCACCAGTGACTCACCTCTAGCACCAGGACTTCTCCAGAAAGCTAAACTACATGTAGGAAAATATTTAATTCTAAAAAAATGTGAAGACGGGGCGGTGCCTGTAGCACAAGGAATAGGGCGCCAGCTCCATATACTGGAGGTGGTGGGTTCAAACCCGGCCCTGGCCAAAAACTGCAACAACAACAAAATACCTAATAGATAAAAAATGTGAAGACTTACTATGTGTTAGTCTTTATGCTAAGTAATCTATATCTACTGACATTTAAGCAGTGAGATAGGTATTACCTTCATTTCCATATTACAGACAGGGAAACAGGGGCTTAGGTAAGAGAAATAAGTTGTTCAAGGGACACAGTAAGAAGAGAAAGAGCTAGGAGTGGAAACAGGTTGTAGGTCACGCAAGTCTGTCCCTAACCATGACATCATACTGCCTTCTCTTGGGCTCCAAAAGTTCCTGCTTTAGAAATTTTTAGGATTTTCTCCATCTAACAAGTAGATACGTCAACTTACACACCAGGGAAATATGTAAAGGTTTCATGAGGGCCTCTGGCACAATACTTCTAATCATCCAGAGAGCAAAAAAAATCAACAAAACAAAACAAAACCACCTACATGTATTTTTCACCAGGATGAGGAAGAATTACTTGACAGCTAGCAATAAATTCTGTCGACATATTTTCTGGTAGAAAGTATTTAAAACAAACAAACTACAAACTTTTTCTGAAGCCTATGTTTGGCAACTTTATTCACCACATAAGAAAATAAATAATTCTGAACTTTGGAGACCTATCCTTCTTTGCTAAGCACTAAAATTTCATTTGTAGGTTGATATTATGTTATTTTAAAAGTAAATTCATCTGTAATAGTACTGAGTTTTGAGAAACACTTAAAGATTTGAATTTTCTTTCTTTTCTTTTCTTTTTTTTTTTTTTTTTTTTTTTGCCCTCGGTAGAGTGCCATGGTGTCACACAGCTCACAGAAACTTTCAACTCCTGGGCTTAGGCAATTCTTTTGCCTCAGCCTCCCGAGTAGCTGGGACTATAGGTACCTGCCACAACACCTGGCAATTTTTTTGTTGCAGTTTGGCCGGGGCTGGGTTTGAACCCGCTACCCTCGGTATATGGGGCCAGCACCCTACCCACCAAGCCATAGCCGCCGCCAGATTCGAATTTTCTTATATTCTGAACTGAGAGGAGAAAAGGCCTTCCTTTAAAATTGTTAAAAATTCTCTGGCTAAGGATAAATAATTAAAAATGCTTAGCAATGTGTTAAAGATTATTTGTTTTTGTTGTTGTTGTTTGTTTTTTTGAGACAGAGTTTCACTCTGTCACCCTCCGTAGAATGCCACGGCATTACAGCTCACAACCTCAAACTCTTGGGCTTAAGTGATTCTCTTGCTTCAGCCTCCCAAGTTGCTTCAACTACAGGCATCCGCCACAATGCCCAGCTAGTTTTTCTTTGTTTGTTTTTGGCCTAGGCTGGATTTGAACCCACCACCTCCAGCATATGGGACCAGTGCCCTACTCCTTTGAGCGACAGGTGCTGCCCCCAGCTAGTTTTTTACAATCTTTAATGAAGTCATTTTCTTAAACATACTGGTTTTTCAGTAACTGGCAAGTGAAAAAAACCTTTTAAGTATTTTTATGAATTTCTTCATTTCCCCAAATTTTACTTTATATTTCATTTAATTTCTTTTTTTCTTTCTTCCTTTCTTTTTTTTTTTTGAGAAAGAGTCTCACTTTGTTGCCCCAGGTAGAGTGCCGTGGCATCATAGCTTACAGCAACCTCTAATTCTTGGGCTTGATTCTCTTGCCTCAGCCACCCAAGTAGTTGGGGTGACAGGTGCCTGGCACAATGCCCAGCTATTTTTTTTAGAGATGAGGTCTCGCTCTGGCTCAGGCTGGTCTTGAACTCATGAGCTCAGGCGATGCGCCCCCCTTGACCTCCCAAAGTGTTGGTATTATAGGCATAAGCCACTGTGCCTGGCCCCCAAATTTTAATAAAGTGAAATTAGACACAGAGATTCCCTACTAGCTTTTGAATTTTACCATGTTTTGTGTACTCAAATGCATTCCAAATATGCCAGTCATTCAATCAACAATAACCAGGTAAGAGCAATAATTTTAGTGGTGACACAAAGTGATGACTCTTAATTCCTGTTTCTACACAGAAAAAGTACCACCAGTAGAAAACTTGGTTTGGTCCAGATAAGCCCATATTTAAAACAAAATAAAAAATTTTATTATTTGAAACAAACTATACAAATACATTAAATTATACATGTTAAAAGCCTCCATAAAGGGCTCATGAAGGTTATAAAATGGCATATCTTTAAGAGATATTTTAGAAACAGATCAATTCATCCACCAGACACTTATTAATTTCCATGGAAACAGATCTGTCTCTCAGAGCTGCTGGTGACAGTGAGAATGCACAGGACTGTAACAGGACTGCTGTCCCAGGAGGGACGTGGAGAAGTCTGCTGAAAACTAGAGAAACCAAAGGGCTGAAGACAATGCTCTGGGGAGAAGGAAAAGGCACGGGCGGGGCAGGGGGCAAAGGGGCTGACGCCTTCCTGGAGGGTGACTTGTTCCCTGTGGCTGGAACTGAAGATGCGACTAGGGCAGGTACAGGAAGTGAGGTCAGAAAGAGAGATCCCAGCGAAATCTCCTCCGCTGTCTTGCTCTCAGGGAGAGACAGTCCCCACTGGGTCAGTCTGCATCCCAGAAGAGCACTCTGATGACGACGGATGCTGAAGACAGAGCAAAGGCAGAGGCCAATCAGGACTGCAGGGCCCTAAGGAGGAAGGCCTGTCTGGTGGGACAACAGTTTTCTTGTCTTGGTTTTGTGACTCATAATGAGTAGCAAGTATTTATTTATAACAAATAAATGGAATAACATATGCACTCAACAATGGGAAATGGTGACACTAAGACTTATCTAACAGGGTGTCCAACCCTTTTTTATTTTCTGCTGCACATCAGGAAAAAAAGAGTTTTCTTGGGCCACATATTAAATACACAAACACTAACAAAAGCTGAGGAGCAAAAAAAAAAAGGCCTGTGCGTAATTTTTGTGGTAGCTGAAACCACAGTTAAACAAAACAGCCTCAAATAATCTGCTTGCAAACCATGGCTGCAGGTTAGACACCCCTATGAGAAGATAAGGACAGTATAGTTCAGCATTCCTCCTCTGAAAATTCAGAATGCTCAAATATGAAATGTTCTGACCACTAACATAGCACTCACAGAAAACACTTGCTGAAATGTGAGACAGATGCTCCCGACCCCAGTGCTTTTGCCCCAAGCATTTTGGGTAAGACACATTCAATCTGTATATAAAACTATACGTGTGGTTCATTAAACACTCCGCCCACCTAAAAAGGTAAGGAAATGCATCCAATGACAGTAGCACTTATCTCTGGAGGGGGCTCACAGGGAGAGTTACAGGTCAAGTATTATGAAAATTGTTTACCAACACGAACTCTGCATCAGACTGACCTGGACCAATATGCGGCACCGATACTTATTAGTGTGTGAGTTGGACAAATAAGATTCTCAAAATCTGGCTCAGCACCTGTAGTTCAAGCAGCTAAGGCGCCAGCCACATACACCAGAGCTGGCAGGCTCGAATCCAGCCCGGGTCTGCCAAACGACGACTGCTACAACCAAAAAATGGCTGGGCGTTGTGGTGGGCACCTATGTCCCAGCTACTTGGGAGGCTGAGGCAAGAGAATCGCTTGAGCCCAGGAGTTTGAGTTTGCTGTGAGCTGTGATACCACAGCATTCTACCCAGGGCGGTCACTTGAGGCTCTGTCTCAAAAAAAAAAGACTCTCAAAATCTCAGTTTCTGAACAGTAAAGGGAAATAATATTTATTTATTTATTAATTTTTTTTTTTGCAGTTTTTGGCTGGGGTTGGGTTTTTAACCCGCCACCTCTGGCATATGGGGACGGCGACCTACCCCTTTGAGCCACAGGCACCCCCCCCCCTTTTTTTTTCTTTTTTTGGCTGGGGCCAGGTTTGAACCCATCACCTCCGGCATATGGGGCCAGCGCCCTACTCCTTGAGCCACAGGAGCTGCCCCCCCCCTTTTTTTTTGAGACAAAGTGTCAAGCTATTGCCATTGGTAGAGTGCCGTTACGTCATAGCTCACAGCAACTTCAAACTCTTGGGTTTACGTGATTCTCTTGCCTCAGCCTGCTAAGCAGCTGGGACTACAGGAGCCCGCCACAACACCCATCTAGTTTTTGCTTGTAGTTGCCACTGTTGGTTGGTAGACCCAGGCTGGATTCAAACACACCAGCTCTGGTGTACATGGCTGGCACTCTAGCCGCTGAGCTATAAGCGCCAAGCCAGGAAACAATATTTTATACTTAGCTATAGAGTTAGGAGAAATAAATGAGCAAATATTTATAAATCATACTCAGTGACAGGTCCTGAATACAACCTATACTTTTTTAAAAGTCTGTTTTCAAATTTTCTGTAACAAACAATAATATTCTCATAATCAGAAAAGTTGCTTATCAAGAGATAAACAACAAGGTAAGGCATAAATAAGTTTGAAAAATTCACAGGATTCATGCATCTCAAGGGGAGAGTGAGCTGAGAAAATGTTTTTGCTTTATAGACTCTTCCCTAGGTACATATTTTTGTCACTGAATGGGAAGATAAAAATGAAATAAATATTGACTTACTGGTTTCCTAAGGAAGAAGACAGACAAAGCTCCAACCAAGGGCATGTCTCCGATCAATGGTTCCAGGATCACTCGCATCGTACCATGAATCTAAAGTCAAATAGGAAACCAAAATTTGTAACAGAAAACGATTCTGCAGGGCCACTTACTTAGAGCAAGGAGTTTGATGAGAATCTTAGTGACACTGGAGCATTTGACCATGTTTCTCTGAATATAACTTACAAATAAAAACTTCAAAATTCTGAGCCAATAAAATCTTAATTACATTTGCTTTTTTTTTTTGAGACAGAGTTTCATTATGTTGCCCTCAGAAGAGTACTGTGGCATCACAGCTCACAGCAACATTAAACTCTTGGGTTGAAGCGATTCTCTTGCCTCAGCCCCCCAAGTAGCTGGGACTACAGGTGCCTGCCAAAACACTGATTTTATTTTATTTTTCTTTCTTTCTTTTTTTTTTTCAGTTTTTGACTGGGGGCTGGATTTGAACCCGCCACCTATGGCATATGGGACTGGCACCTTACTACTCTGAGCCACAGGCTCCGCCCCTCTTTTTCTTTTCTTTTTTTAAATTTCAGTTAATATGAGGGTACAAATGTTTAGGTTACATTTTTTCTTTTTCTTTTTTTTGAGACAGTGCCTCAAGCTGTCGCCCCTGGGTAGAGTACTGTGGCATCACAGCTCACAGCAACCTCCAACTCCTGGGCTTAGGCAATTCTCTTGCCTCAGCCTCCCGAGTAGCTGGGACTACAGGCGCCTGCCACAACGCCCAGCTATTTTCTGATTGTAGTTGTCATTGTTGTTTGGCAGGCCCAGGCTGGATTTGAACCCGCCAGCTCTGGTGTATGTGGCTGGTGCCTTAGCCTCTTGAGCTACAGGCGCCAAGCCAGATTACATTTTTTCAATCCTAAAGTAAAGTTTAAGTTGTAGTTGAGTCCTTTGTGGGTGGGGCATGTTGAACACCATCACATTGTGAATTTTCTTTTTAAATATAGCTCAAAAAATTATGAAATGAAAAGAAAAACTTACCTGTATACTTTTCACACCAGCTCTACAAAAATATCGTTTGATCTCCAAATCAATCTCACAATTTCCTACAAAACTGGGAAAGAAAAAATTCTGGATTATACAAATTGGTTTATTTTATTTTATTTTGTTTATTTATTTTTGGACAGAGCCTCAAGCTGTCGCCCTGGGTACAGTGCCCTGGCATCACAGCTCACAGCAACCTCCAACTCCTGGGCTTAATCAATTCTCTTGTCCCAAGTAGCTGGGACTACAGGCACCTGCCACAATGCCTGGCCATTTTTTTGGTTGCAGTTGTCATTGTTGTTTGGCAGGCCTGGGCTGGATTCGAACCCACCAGTTCTGGTGTATGTGGCTGGCTCCTTAGCCACTTGAGCCACAGGTGCCAAGCCTGGATTACACAAATTGAATGAAATTAGCTTTTCTCTATTACCACAGACTTATGAGGTACATAATCTAAGTATAGCAACCAAAGTCAGACTGTAGGTAACACTGTCAACTTGGCCCACATCAGTGTCGCGGGGCACACACCCAGCTTCGATACTGCTGCAATACCTGCAGGGATCTGGGTCCACAGTGCCACGGTTATCAGCATGCGTGGAAATCTTACCATAAACGTCCACTTTCAAAAGAAAATGTCGATAAAAAAGCACAACTTCTAAAGCAGGCTTTCAATGGAATATAATGTCATCTCATAAATTCCATGTCTGTATAAGTAAATGTCACACATGTGGCCCCTAATCATGAATAAATGGCAGTGCCCCAGGGCATGGAGACACCAAGGGTCAGAGCGAGCTCCTCTGTTTGAGGCCGCAATGTCACTTAATTAAGTCCCTGCAAACATTAATAGAAGACAAACATGAATATACTGTGATGTTGAGTGCAAGATCTGCATCTATTTCTGATATAAATATGAAATGTCAAATACTCTCGGGCAGCCTACCCCTGACCTAGGAAGCAGGATGTCATATCCTGCCTGTTGGGTGTGGGGAAGTCTGATGAGAGCTGGACACAGAGCCTCCGACAGAGGAGGAAAGTGTGAATTAAAGGGATCCAGGACAAAACCTTTCCAGGATTTACTGTCCCAGTGTGAAAAACAAAACCCAGAGATCTTTCTCATGGAGAATTATTCTCTACCTAGTTGGTAAAACCACAAATAACCTGTTAGGAAGCCATCATGAAACTTGCCTTTTTGACCCTGAGACGTGACCATTTTATTATATTACTCCTTCCCTATCCTGCTTCCAGTTTAGTTAGGGTCTTTGCCCAAACACACTGCCAAAGTAGAAGGCATATTTTAGAGACATAAATCCTGAAGCAGGACACTCTGTACGTTCTATGAGAAAGCCAGTATGCCCCTTGGAACGGCGTTCACTGATCCATTCAAAGACTCACTCATGCTTATGTTCCATATTAAAGACATTCTACACTTCTCTCTTAAATAAAGGTACTTGGTACTAACTCCATACATTTACTATATTAATGTACTTTGAAGACTCAAAGATGACATAAAATAAAATCCTTAGTCAAGAATTAACAAAAGAAACACAACCCTGAGCACTGAACCCCACAGTCACTCTGAGCCCACCGTGCTCACCAGCTGCCACACAGCTTGTTCTCAGGGCTCACACCACACAGGGAGCCAGGAGACATCCAAGGAAGAAGGAGGACAAGGAACAACAAAACTACCTTTATTATGCTGGCGCAAGACTTGGAAGACCTTCAATTTCTTTTCTTTTCCCAATGTTAAAAATTGCATAAAAATACATGTTACGTAACATTTATCACTTTTTTTTTTTTTTGAGACAAAAGTCTCTCTCTGTCACCCAGGCTAGAGTGCACTGGTGCCATCACAGCTGCTGTAACTTCAAATTCTCACATTCAAGCGATCCTCCTGCCTCTGTCTACTGGGCAGCTGGGACTGCAGACCCTGCCACCACACCTGGTTAATTTTTCTTGTGGAGTCAGAGTCTCACTCAGGCTAGTCCCAAACTCCTGGCCTCAAGCGATCTTCCTGCTTCGGCTTCCCAGAGTGCTGAGATTACAGGTGTGAGTCACCATGCCTGGCCCATCTTAACCAGTTTTAAGTGTGGAGCTCTGTGGTATTAAATACATCTACAATGTTGTGCAATCGTCACCACCATCCATTGTCAGAACTTTTTCCATCTTGTCTAACTAAAGCTCTGTTCAATTAAATCCTAACCCCCATTTCCCTGCTCCTATCTCTGGTACCACCTCCCCATCTGCTTTGGTCTCTGGCTCACTGCTCTAGACCCTCACATTAGTGAATCAGACAGCCCTTTTCTGCATGGCTTACTTCACTTAGCATCCTGTCCTCCAGGTCAACCCATGTGGTAGCGCATGGCAGGGTTCCCTTCTTTTTTAAGGCTAAATAGTATGTACACATACACACTTATCCACTCATCTGCCTGCCAACACTTGAGATGCTTCACTTTTTAGCTTCTGTAAGGAATATGAATATTCTCTTTTTTTCCGGCTTCCCTCCCTTCCTCCCCTAAACATGGGTATTCTTGAACAGAATAAATATCTGTTCAAGTTCCTGTTTTTAACACTTTTGGTTATCTACAAAAGAAATGGAATTGTTGGATCATTTGGTAATTTTATTCTTAATGTTTTGAGGAACTACCAAAATGTTTTCCACAGTGCCTATGCCATTTTACATTCCCACCAACAGTACACAGGGTTCCCATTTGCACCCTCACTAACACCTGTTTTACTTTTTTTTGGTAGTGATGTGAGCTGGTATTTCTTTGTTGTCTAGATTTGCATTTTCCCAGTGCAAGGCCAGTGACATTCCACATCTTTTCAGGTGCTTTCTGGCTATTTGCATATCTTGTCTGAAGAAATGTCTATGCAAGTCCTTTGCCCATTTGTAAATGGGGTTGTTTTTGTTGCTGAAGTTTCAGAAATTTTCTATCTTTTCTGGTTAATGATCCCTTATCAGGTTTGTAATTTTAGCAATTGCACTAAATCTATAGCTTGTTTTTGGTGGTATTGACACTTAACAATATTAAATTTTCTAATAAACGAATGTGGGTTATCTTTACATTTAATTGTTTTCTTTGATTCCTTCGGTAATGTTTTATAGTTTGCAGTGCACAAGTCTTTTATTTCCTTAGTCAAGTTTATCCCTAAGTATTTTATTCTTTTTGATTTTACTATAAATGAAACTTTTTTCTCTTAATTTTCTTTTTGAATTCTTCATTGTTAGCTATAGAAATGCAACTAAACTGATTTTTGTGTATGGACTTTGTATTCTGCTACTATGTTGAATTCATTTACTGGTTCCAACAGGTTTCTCTTTGTAGAATCTTTAGGGTTTGCTACATATAAGATCATATCATCTGTAAACAGATCACTTTCCAATTTGGATATCTTTTATTTCTTTTTCTTTCCCAACTGTCCTGGCTAAACTTCCAATAATATGTTGAATAGAAGTGGTGAAAGGAAATATCCTTGCTTAGTTTCTGATCTTAGAGGAAAAGCTTTCAGTCTTTTACCATCAAGTATGATGTTTGTTGTGGGCTTTTCATATATGGCTTTTATTATGTTGAGGTAGTTTCCTTCTATTTCTAGTTTGTTGAATGTTTTTATCATCAAACGGTACAGAATTTTGTTAAATGTCTTTTTTTGCATCAACTGAAATAATCATGTGGGCTTTTCCCCTTCCTCCTGTTACTACGGTGTATCACGTAGATTGATTTTCTAATGCTGGACCATCCTTGCATTCCAGGAATAAATTCCACTTGGTCGTGGTGTATAATTATTTTAATTTGCTGCTGAGTTTGGTTTGGTAGTACTTCCTTTTGTACTGATGTTCACAGAAGTAGTGTCTTCAATTTCTTTTATTTAACATGTTTTATGAGTGGCAATTGGCTATTACAAACTGAGACCCAGACAGCAAGTAACACTTAGATTTCCAACCAGAGTCTAGTCAGATTCCAATGAACAGCAGGTAAGAGGCATGCTCATTAGACACCTCCACCTCATGGGCACAGCTGAGTGACACTGAGATCGTTAGCCATGACACATAACACACATTAAAACTTACCTAATCTGAAGGTCCAGGATAATTTGCCTCTTGTCTACATTTTCAGTATATACCTTAACACCATTGATCCTGAGGGGCTGAAACAAGAAGTAGCTTACTTTAAAATACACGTAGGTTAAACAAACCAATCAACCTTGTAACATAGCTTAGTTTCAGAATGCAGTGGAATCGAAATTCTGCTTTCATACTTGCTGCTTGATTTTCTGCAGGTTACTTAACCTCTGTTCCTCAGTTCCCTCACTGTGAGATATGGGCAGTAACAGTTTCTGTCTCGTGAGGGTATTGGAAGTCAACTGGCATAATCGTGAAGAACCTGCCGGGCCCTGGTAAGTGCTCTGAACAGCAGATCCTGCTGCCACACGAGGACCAATGTTCCTGCTTCCCTTCCCAGCCCCACACCCTCATCTCTTCCAGTTCCACTGGTGCTTTCCCTCTATGCCATCCTTACTAATGTTCAAAAATAACTTCCTTCTGTCTTTCCTGTATGTCTTGTGATTTATTCATCCAAGATTTTTACAAAATGGGGCTTAGGAGTAAATAAGAACTATAAGCTGCAAGTATTATATAATACCAATGTTGAATCTTGACTATATGACAGGTAAATGTAGAAACTGAGACAGATTATAACAAACATACTTCAAGGGGCTGGCTATAACATCAATTCAAAACCTTTCTCATGTATTACTTTGGGATTCCCTCTAAGTATCTCTCAACATCACACTTCAGCACTTGAGTATTACGATGAAGAAACACCTTCAGAGCACAATTGCTCACTTGGACACACCTGACTGTCCTAAAGCCTCCCCTCTCAACTAGCTGCAGAGGGCAGCACCTGTGGCTCAGTGAGTAGGGCGCCAGTCCCATATACTGAGTGTGGTGGGTTCAAACCCGACCCCGGCCAAAATGCAACATCAACTAGCTGCAGAATTAGCACTGAGCCTTTGCCTGAGTCTCCACACTTCCTTCCACCCCGGGGTCCCAGGCTTTCCCTTCATGACAGCAGCCAAGACACACAGACTGGAGGGTCAATGAGCAGCACAGCCAGCTCACGGTGCCAACAACAAAGCTGTGACTCTTTTCAAGGTTTGCATTCAATGACAATCCCCTTCCTGCTACTTAAATGGTATCTCAGATGAAGAGACTAACTTCACTCCAGAAGACAGAGCGTTACCTAGTGACAGACACGTACCTGCAGGCAGGAGGACCTAACTGCCTGTGGGACTGGACCAGCCCAGTGCCCTGAAAACCCAGGGGTCCCTTAGACCAGACAGTGGGTTTGCTGTAGCCCCGAGGCCAATAGGGTATCAGTACAGGGGATCTGACGCCACAGCTGTCTTTACGGAATCAGCACTCCCCTCAAGTCTCACCATTCTCCAAGCATCTTCTTAGTGTGTGTAGTAAACAGAACATGACAACAATTAAGTTATCCTAAAATGAACCTACGAGGGGGCAGAACTTTAAACACCCACAAACACCAGCACAACAAATGATGGCCTGCAGGCTAAATATGGCCTGTGGCCTGTTTCTGGGTTTTTTGATTTATTAGTTTTTCTATTTTTAGTAGTGATGGGGTCTCTTGCTTAGGCTGGTCTCAAATTCCTGAGGTCAAGTGATCCACTTGCCTCAGCCTCCCAAAGTGCTAGGATATTACAGGTGTGAGCCATTGGGCCCTGTTATGTGGCCCGTTTCTGTTATATATAGCCCTAGAGTTCAGATGGTTTTTACCTTCTTAAAGGGCTATGAAGAAGGGAGGGAGAGAAGGAGAAATTTGCCACCCAGACTTTGGGTGACGTCAAAGTTAAAACATTTACTATTTGGCCATTTACAGATAACATTTGCAACCCCTGCTTTATACTATTTATTTATTACTGTATTTGTAATTTTAACTTGCATCTATATAGGATTTTAACTTACAATTGTATTTTTTCCCACTTGTGCTTATCATTTCATTATTGAAACCTTCATTATGGCAGGTTAATAGTGTGACACAGGCATTTTGCACAGGCATGAGGACACCCAAACAGGATGGCCACGCCTCAGGCATGTTATGTATTTGGAGACCTCCACGTTAAGAAGAAAAAGGGCCAGCACACACAGGTAAGAACCACACATGAGCCTGCACTAGAGACGCGGGGCTGTAATAAATGCCTACGAAAAGAGCATTCCCTACACACAGAAAATCAGCTTTGATGGGAAGAGCTGGGGAGGCTGGGGAGCCTGAGATGGACACCAACACCCCCAGCACATGACAAATGCACACAGTCCCGCCCCAGACACTCCCTCAGCCCCACCCACTGCAGCCCTGGACCACTCCCCATGGTGACACCTGCATGCTGTCTGACTGCCCTGGCACAAACTTACGTGAGTTTTACATTTAAAAGTACTCAACAGGTTCTGAATTTTTATTAGGCATCTAAAGTACATCATTTTGGACTGTTGGTAATTATTTAAACACTGGCTCAAAAAAAAAGAAAAAAGAAAACTTACCATAACCAACTAGCTTAAAAATAATCTTGAGACATTCATTAGAAATGGTATTAGGAAGTAGCTTTCCTTTTTTTATAATTCCGATAACAAAATTCATCTTTCCTTTCACTATGTAATTAACGTAATGCCTGCAATACTAGCATTGGAGTCCTCAGTAGCCCTTGTTCTTTTTTTTAATTATCTTAAAAGGGGGAAACACATTGAAATTGTCAATCACTGGTACCTTTAGCATGAATTCACACATCAAACTCCTTAACAGAACAGACTGCTCAAAATTAGTACTTCTGAAAAATATAATTCTGACAGAAAACCCTAGGGTAGAAAGACATTCTAGAAGGTAAGGTGAGTATTAACGAGAAGCTTTGAGGTCCAGGCTGAGTGGACCGGGAGGCAGTAGGAGGCGACGCAGGTGGGGCACAGCCAGGGCAGGATGGCAGGCACACCAGTTAGAACATAATTTGAAGTTGTTTATAAAATAAATATTTTCTCATATTTTGTAAGCAATTACTACTGTGTACATGAGTAAAGACACTTAAGAAGAAATCTACCTGCTGACCCATGTCGATCTTTGTGAAATTAAAGGTGCTGAGGTGAGTGTTGGCTCCCCGCACTGCAGGTTCTATGGTTTCTCGGAATAACTTCTCTATAAATTGGCAAATAAAAGGCCACATGTGTTTTACAGTCTGGAAAGGAAAAAGAACTTATGTTAAACAAAATGTTATACACATTATACTACATATACTTAAGTATCATAAAAATTATGCTATTGTATTTTAGTTTTAAAAAATAAAGGTGAAGAATCTTGTTATATAAAATCAACATAATCTAAACTTAAAAATTTATTACAACAAACTAGTGATAGTCGATATGTTGCAGAAATTAAGATTATTCTGCTTAAATATTCTTTTTAAGCATGTCAGTGCATTCAATGATTGCTAAAAGTCCTTTGGTTTCAACTCGCCGAAAACCTTCCTAAATTGCATAAATAATGAGCACCTGCCATTGTTTTAATAATAGACTGACTTCCAGTGCTGTAAGGTGATCAGCACCTGCATTAGTGCTCACTACACGGCCCCAAGGACAAATAAAACAGAGGTACAAAGATCTAGCCCAAAGGAGGCCGCTCTAAAACGTACCCTTCTGTAAAGAAAAATGTGATCAATTACTAGGTTTCTTGGGAGCTATTTGATTCTTCATAATACTTCCAAAATTTTCACTTTATTATAAAACAGACCTGAGCTCTGGCCATTCTGGAAAGACACATGGCCAGAAACAAAAAACAGGAGCACACCCACACTGTTCTCAGGTCAAAGAGAACGCAAAGTACACATTGCGCATGACTGAGCTCTTTGGGGAGCAGGAGCCAAACCACTGAAGGCTGAGCAAGCTCTGTCGTTGCCAATGTCCAAATTCCCAAATATGGAAGATGGTGTCTCATCCTTTAACTCCCACTGATAGTTGGTATTTGGGATATTCTAATCTTACCTTATTTAGCCATTCTGCTCTTTCAGTGTCTGGAAAATGAACCTAGGAGAAAAATGCACACACATGACTTCCTGGCTCTGGACAGAGTGTAATAGAACGTCAGGCGGGTACTCTCACTGTACACATGCGTTTACATGACACTGCTTTGCTCTAAAGCAGGCGTTCTCAAACTTTTTAAACAGGGGGCCAATTCACTGTCCCTCAGACCGTTGGAGGGCCAGACTATAGTTAAAAAAAAAAAAAAACCACCTATGAACAAATTCCTATGCACACTGCACATATCTTATTTTGAAGTAAAAAACAAAACGGGAACAAATACAATTCACACTGCTTCATGTGGCCCGCGGGCCGCAGTTTGAGGACGCCTGCTCTAAAGCTCTGAAAACTGGTCTCCAAGAAGGGAAACTGAAACTCGCTGGCTCTTTACCCTCTGAGAATACTTTGGGGCAGAAAAGCTGAATGTCAACAAGTACCATGAGAACCTTCTCTACATCACTGCTCTAAGGAATGTTCTGTATACAAACCTGACCTCTTACTTTGTAAAAGAATCATTTCTCTAACCTGTCATTAGTATTGTCACCCATACATTCTAGAAATCCAGCCTCAGGGCTTCCAAAGTTGACCCCTCCCAGGTGGAGTGTGCTGGTGCCACAGTCTCAGGTACTCGGGAGGTGGAGGCTCGAGGACCCCTCTTCCCAGAAATGAATTAGGATTGTCCCTGCAAACAGCCACTGCTTGCTAGCCTGGGCCACAGCAAGACCCTCTCTTTTTAAGAGACGAGGAGGAGACATTCACCCTTTCCATCTGCTTTCCTCTTTGGGTCCAAACCAGAGGGCAGACCTGTTCTATGTGGAGCCCCTCCGGTCCCACCCTCTCCTGACTAGGGACGCCACTGCAGCTCTCTAGGCAGGGCCTGAATACTGGAGATGTGTGTGCAGAGGCAAAAAACAAAAATAAAAACAAAACTACTTAGAAAAATGTTGACTCTGCTATTGCAGCTAAGATAAAACATCCTTGCAGAGGAAGCCAAAAGCTGTTTGGGCCACAGATGGGGAATTGTCAAAGAAGGAACAACATATGGTGCATGCTATGCTTTCACACCAAGTTTTTGTTTAGATGTACTAGGGGCCACAAGCAGGAGACCAGGATGTGGATGGAGAAATGTGCTGATGTCTTGAACTACCACAGCTTACATTCCCAAGTAACAGAAGGAACTGAGCCAATGAAAGACCTCATGCTCTAGCCTGGAGGGAGCCACACCAGTCAGAGGATGGCTCTTCAAGGGGCTGGGAGGAGATGGCGTCATGAGGATGAGTGTTACAAGATAATGTGAGAGCAGACGACTGAGATGGGTCCAGCAGCAAGGCCCTGGTCCCAGAGGCACCAGGGTTGGGACCCTCACAGCCACTGCTCTCCGTGCTGAGCAGGCCCCACTGTCTCCCACATCCTCAGGCATAAGGCACTATGTCTATTTCAATCATGAGGTGGACTAAGTGCATCTGTCCCAAGATTCAGTTAGCCTGAATCTGTTCTGGGAAAACACGGAAGAGATAGCAACCTTCCAGAATTCAGGAACAGGCTTACAGCTGGGAAAGTCAATAATCAAGAAACCAAAGATTAGGGTAGAGAGAACTGTCTGTCTGCTGACATCTAGAGGGTGAGCGCATGTCACTGTGGACCAGAGTGGAAATGGGGTCCCCAGGGGCTGCTTTCCCCAAAGCCACCCAATAAAGCCACCCAATGAGGCCACGGGAGTACGTACAAGTCACCTGCAGTGTGTGTCCTGCCATTACTCCACAGTAGAGCAGAGCAGACCAGGGCCCAGCTGTCTGGCTGCTGACTGTCCATGTGGCAAGCTGTAGCCCCTCTTAAGCAGCAACTTACGGTGACACTGTCGTCCTTTCTGCCCCTCCCTTGAACCCACCCACCTGGTGGTGGCAACAGAGAGGACAAAAGGCAAAGAGGGAGCAGCCAGAACGCCTTCATAACAGATGTGCTCCTTCCTTTGTAGTTTCCAAGTGAGCACCAGAGCCCACAAGACAGGCCACGGGCTCCACCTGAACATGGGCCATACCAGCCCCTTCTTTGATGTCGCAACTGCCCACACCTGTCTCTCAGACACCTCCCTTTGCCTGGCTTCCCAACTGCACTAAATTTAGCAACCAGAACAATAACTCTAGAACAAAGGAATCTCATTTCAGTTTATCTTACACACTTCTTATTTACCAACTAGTTCAACTTCCTCAGCTTGCTCTTCAAAGACTGATCTCTAATCACATTTTCTCTGGTTCACAATTCACAAATCTCACGCTCCTGTGAGTTTTATCACGCTCCTGTGAGTTCCACCAAAACGATCAGGCTCCTAACACACAAATGTGTTCTCTATCCGCCTATCTTCCTCCTGCATCCTCCTTTCTGCCACTGACAGGACATCGTCTGAGTCTAGCCACTCCTTCTCTCCAGACATCTGTGCCCACCATGCCAGGACTCCCTAGGGGTGTCGGGGTCAGACCCACCCCACCATCACCAGGTCCTGCGAGCGGCCCCCTCCTGCCTTCTCAGCATCAGAGAGTTCCTACCACACAGAACTGGGACTCAGTCTACCACCTAGGCACCTAAGTATTAGTTCCTGTGTTTTCTAGTCAGTACACAGCACAAAATTCCTACCTGCAAATGCCATCCAATGGACTTTTACTTTCTATTAAAGTCTTCGTGAATTGTAAGAAATTATTACTGTTTGGAGATATAAGATATACTCATATTCTCCAGCCAATGAAAACTTATTAATAGAGGCCACATATTTTTAAAAATACTAGGCCAGGCATGGTGGGTCACACCTGTAATCCCAGCAGTCCAAGACCAGCATGAGCAAAAGAGAGATCCCATCTCTACTAAAAATAGAAAAACTAGTGGGGCATTGTGGTGGGTACCTGTAGTTCCAGCTACTCTGGAAGCCCATGAGTTTGAGGTTGCTGTGAGCTGTGATGCCACAGTACTCTACCCAGGGTGACAGTGAGACTCTGCCTCGAAAAAAACCCAAAACACTGTATGCATATGCAAGGTGTCCATAAGGTTTGTATGCAAGTTTAATATTTAAATTACACACGAACTTTATGGACACCCTGTATATATAAATATATACTTTTTTATACATGTTTATAAATACACAGAAGAGTTTTCAGGAATATATATTAAACTAGTAATGAGAAAAATGAGGCTTTTACCTTTACTTCTATATATTTCTATACTTTTAAAATCTTTTTGAAAAGTATATATTACTTTTTAAATTACTATTATAATAAAAATAAAATTAAGAAAAAGTTTCTAAAAATGTTTCTAACAATAAAAACAAGAAAATGTTTCTAATAGAAGTACTATTTTTATATAGCATTGGAATGGGGGCTGGTGCCAGAGAAACCAACGCCATGATCAGGGGTTGGACCTTTCGGTCTCACCCTACCTCTGGAGAGGAAAAGGGCTGAAGGATGAGCTGATCACCGTGGCCAGTGATTTAATTAACCATAGCTACTTACCGCACATACTCGAGTATAACCCTACCCCCTTAATTTTACCCTAAAAACTGGGAAAACTTAGTGACTCCGAGTATAAGCTGAGGTGGAAAATGCAGCAGCCACTGGTAAATTTCAAAAATAAAAATATATACCCAAAACAATTACAATAATTGAGGAATCAGTAGGTTAAATGCTGATACCTTCACATCAGATACAGCTGAAGCTCTGTTTGGACATACAG
>CAUYPK010049431.1:0-16492 GCA_963574355.1 Loris lydekkerianus | reverse complement strand
ATTTTGTGAGGTGGGCTTTTGTGGAGTTAGATGATATCTCAAAGTAGTTTTGATTTGCATTTCTCTGATGATTAAGGATGATGAGCATTTTTTCATATGTCTGTAGGCTGTGCACCTGTCTTCTTCAGAGAAGTTTCTCTTCAAGTCCCTTGTCTTCTTTTTTTATTTATCCTTATGTGGTTTTGGTATTAGGGTAATTCTGGCCTCATGAAATAAGTAGATGCAAGTTTCCCTCTTTTTCTATTTTCTAGAAGAGTTTATATAGTACTGGCATTATTTCTTTCTTGAATAATTAGTAAAATTCACCAGTAAAGTCATCTCAACTGAAGTTAGTGGAAAGGTTTTAAACCAAGAATTCAGATTCTTTAATACATATAGCACTATTCAGTTTTCCTGTTTCTTCTTGAGTGCGCTCTAATAATTTGTATCTTTCAAAGACTTTGTTCATTTCATCTAAGATGTTTAACTTGTTGGCATAAAGTAGCTTGGTATATTTCCTTATTAATCTTTTAATATCTGTAGGATTTCTTTCATTCTTATTATTGGTAATTTGTATATGTTCTCTAGTTTTTCTTTCTTTCTTTTTTTTTTTTTTTTTTTTTTTTTTTGGTGGTTTTATAACTTTATGTGTCTGACAATCACCAGTTAGTTCTTATCCACGGTCATTGTAGATTTTTGAAAGTGGTAACAGGTGCATAAGTAACCAAAGTACAGTGCTTTTTTGGTGAATCTTCATCTTCATTACGTTTTTCTGGACAACTGCACACGGACACAATATGGGACATTCCTTATGCCTTTGGCCCAGACAGCTTTGTTGAGCCTGGGTATCAATGTGCACATCTGGAGTCCCCATCTCCTTCATGGCAAACTTCCAGATCTCTCTGAGTGCCCGAGGAGCAGGCTTCTTGAAGCCCTCTCCATGGCTGCACTTGTGAATATTGATGGTGTGTTCTCAAGTCACCACCTCATTGATGGCAGACTGGCCCTTCTTCTGGCCACCTTTTTTTGAGGGAGCCATTCTGCCAGGCCCAGGTTGGAAAGAAAGAGTGGAAGGGATTGTCTCTCTTTTCTTCTGATTCCTTTGGCTGTGGTTTATCAATTTTATAGATCTTTTCAAAGAACCAGCTTTTGGTTACATCGATTTTTCTTTATAGTTTTTGTGCTTTCTTTTCATTGGTTTCCACTCTCTATTATTTTCGTTCTTATGCTTACTTTGCATTTACTTTGCTCTTCTTTTTCTAGCTTCTTGAGATAGCTGCTGAGATCTATCTCTGTCTAGATGCTGAGATTAAATATTTGAGACTTTTTACTTTTGCTATTATTGCTGTTATAAAATTTCTAGATCCTGAGGTTAATAATTTGAGACTTTTTCCTTTGCTAATATTGCTGTTTTAAAATTTCCTTTAAGTACTGCTTCAGCTATATATCAATTTTTTATATGTAATGTTTTCATTTCCATTAGATTTAAAATATTTTCTAATTTCTCTATGATTTGTTTTGACCCACATGTTATTTTAAACTGCAATGTTTGGTTTTCATATATAAGGGATTTTTTTTTTTTTTTTTTTTTTTTTTTTTTTTTGCAGTTTTGGCCAGGGCCAGGCTCGAACCCGCCACCCCTGGTATTTGGGGCTGGAGCCCTACTCCTTGAGCCACAGGCACCGCCCCATATATAAGGGATTTTCTTAATGGCTCTCTGTTATCAATTTCAAGCATAATTCTGATATGTTCAGAGAATATACTTTGTATAATTTTAGTTTTTTTTAATCTATGAAGACTTATTTTATGGTCCAGAATATGTATTCTGTTACTGAGTGGCATGTTCAGTAAAGACTTAGACATAAGTCTTTATAGCTTTATTAAGTTTTATGTCTAACTTTTTCATCAGTTACTAAGAGAGGGGTATTGAAATCTCCAACTATAATTATAAATTTGTCATTTCCTCCATTTGGTTTTATCAGTCCTTGCTTTATCAGTCTGTTGCTAGCTGCGTACACATTTAGGATCATGTGTTCTCTTGATGCACCGATCCCTTTATCATTATAAAATTACCTTCTTTTTCCCTGATAATATTCGTTCTTCTGCAGTGTATTTTGTCCAACATTGATATAGTTACTATAGCTTTCTTATTTGCATGGTCTTATCTTTTGCACCATTACCTTTAACCTATATATGCCTTTATTTCTAAAGTGCATTTCTATGGAAAACCTGTCTTTGAATTTTAATTCAATATTACAGTTTCTGCCTTTTAATTGGGATCTTTAAACAATTTACACTTACTATAATTATCGGCATGGCTAGTTTTAAATTGACAGTCTTGCTATTTGTTTTCTATTTGTCCTATGTGCTCTTTGTTCCTTCTCTCCCTCTTTTTCTTTCTTTTTTTTTTTTTTTTTTGTGCTTTAGTTTGGATTATTTCAGTTTCTTATTTATCACTCCATATATTATCCCCATGATCAGTTTATTGCCTGTGTATCTTTGTGTTTTTTTAGTAGTTGCTTTCCTGCGTATAATACACATCTTTAACTTATCCATGTCTATCTCCTAATAACAGTAGATCACTTTGTGTGTCATGGAGGACTTTAAAACTATACACTTCCATTTTTCCACTCCTGCCCTTTGTGCTATTGTCATATACCGATTTATTTAATATGTTATTAATTTTTGCTTTAAATAGTCAATGACCTTTTATACGTATTTTAAAATGAGGCCAGGGAACAGTGACTCATGCCTGTAATCCCAGCAATTTGGGAGACTAAAGTGAGAGGATCACTTGAGGACAGGAGTTCGAGACTAGCTGGGCAACATAGCAACACCTCATTTCTACAAAAATATTTTTAAAAATTAACCAGGCATAAAGATGTGCACTAGTAGTCTCAGCTACTTGAGAGGCTGACACAAGAGGATTGCTTGAGCTTAGGAATTTGAAGTTACAGTGACTATGATCACGGTATAGACTATGAACCCTGGTGACAGAGACAGACACTATCTCTAAATAATAATAATAACAATATACCTTTTCTATTTATCCACTTAGTGACCGTTTCAGATGCTCCTTTTAGTCTTTTGTTCTTGTATTATCAATTTTCTTTAGCCTGAAGAACTTCCTTTAATATTTATGGTAATGCAGTTATGCTGAAATTAATTGTTTCATTGTTTCTCTCCCTGAAAAGTTCTATTTTGCTTTCATTTTGAGAGATGTTTTTGAATAAAGAATTGTAGGTTGGCAGATTTTTCTTCTTCCGGGTGTTTAAAGATGTCTATCTATTGCCTGCTGGCTCACATAGTTTGTGATAAGAAATCTGCTATAATTCTTATCATTTTATTGGATACTAAACATTATGAATTTTATATTTTTGGTTACTGAATTCTGTAATTTTTTTTTTTTTTTTTTTTTTTTTTTTTTGTAGAGACAAAGTCTCACTTTGTCACCTTCGGTAGAGTGCATGGCATCTACTGCTCACAGCAACCTCCATCTCCTGGGCTTAAGCGATTCTCTTGCCTCAGCCTTCCAAGTAGCTGGGACTACAGGCGCCTGCCACAACACCCAGCTATTTTTTTGTTGCGATTTTGCGGGGGCTGTGTTTGAACCCGCCACCCTCGGTATATGGGGCCGACGCCCTACCAACTGAGCCACAGGCGCTGCCCCTGAATTCTGTAATATTTCTTTAATTAGTTTTGACTTTTGTTTTGGACAATTAGGTTTGGAATAACTTTATACCTCTTAAGGATTGCTTCTAAGCTTTATAAATGGGGGTTTGGAGCAGCCTTTAGTCTAGGACTAGTTTAGCTCCCACTACTTCAGCAGTACCCTTCCAAGGATTCTAAATCCTTGTCTTTCTACAGGGTCTTTCTACTCTGACTGATGCAAACACAAACTATTTTCAGCCCTGCGTGAACTCTGGGAATTGTTCTGCCTACTCCTTTCCAGTTGTCTTGAGTACTTTCTCTCATGCACATGCAGATCAGTCAAAGACTCCAGGGAGGCCTGTCTTTAGAGTGCCAGAGTTGTTTTCCTCTCTCTACCGCCACCCTCCCCTTCCCCCTTCCTCTCCCCTCTCCTGTCCTTTTCTCTCCCCTCTCCTGTCCCCTCCTCTCCCTCTCCAATTCATCTCTCCATTTCTCTGTCCCACAAATTCTAGCCACTTTGCCCTTCTGAATATCTAACCTCTGTCTCCTCAACTCAGTGAGACCCCGGGCTGTTTGGGTCACCCCCTCCTGGTATTGCATCCCAACTGCCTCTGGGGAAAAACTGGAATAATCACAGGGTTCATTTGGTTTCCCTTTCTCAGAGATTTTAGGCTCGTATTGTCTATCACCTAATGTCTGAAAATCATTTCTATATGTTATCCATTTTTTTTATTCGTTTAAGGTAGAAAGTAAATCTGGTCCCTGTTTATCTTGTAAGTAGAAGTCTCCAACTTATTTTCTAGGGGCCTTACATGTTGACAGTAGATTTCTTCCTTAAAAGAAGCTCTGTCACTTATGATATGGATTTTGAATAGTTTAAAAGTGGATCTGATCTGGGTGTGGTGGCTCACACTTGTAATCCTCGCACTCGGGGAGGTCGAGGTGAGAGGATAGCTTGAGCTCACGAGTTCGAGACCAGCCTGGGCAAGTGCATGACCCTGTCTCTACTAAAAATAGACAAACTGAGGCAAGAGGATTACTTGAGCCCAAGAGTTGGAGGTTGCCACAAGCTGTGATGCCATGGCATTCTACTCAGGGTGACGGCTTGAGACTCTGTCTCAAAAAATAAATGAATAAAACATAAAAATAGATCTGTATTTAAAGTAACAAAGTCATACATCTAGATAAACTGGAATAGATTTAGGAGATTTGGATCCTCTCTACATTGCTGCCTATCATGATTAGAGACAAATTCATTGCTATTAGAATGGCAAGAGATTGATAAAGAATTTCAAAATAGGGCTCAGACTCTCCCTTTCCCTCTCCTTCTCTTAAGCTCCTTCCTCTCTCTCTCTCCTGTTTAAAACAAAACAAAAAAAAGAAACAAAAACAAAAAACTAGGGCTCAGCCAGACTGGAAACTATGTAAATTCCTTGTCAGTGGTCTTCAGTGTTTAAATGTTTGTTCTCATGTCTCATCCCGATATTCAAACTAGGAGTTAAACATTCAGAACCATTGAGATACAAATCAAAACAGCAGTGTGAGACTCTGACAAATTAATGCTAATAGTATTTAAGCTATGGAAGCCTCCACTAAATACTGACTGCCTGACCCCAGAGTTAATTTATTTCTCCATGCCCTTGCTGGGCACATTGAAAATAAGTGAGGCTAATTATAATAATCTGTCCTTGGGCCAAATTGTGTGGGACAATAAATCATCCTCAACTATTAACCTTGTATGTGTGTGTGTGTGTGTGTGTGTGTGTGTGTGTGTCTGTCTGTCTGTCTGTCTGTCTGTCAGAGAGAGGGAGAGAGAATGCATGTACAAATATGTATGCTCATTTATTTAGTTAGCATCTTATGCTAGGCATCTCAATCTTCATAATCACTTCTTAAATTCAGTTTTTAGGTATACATATTAGGTACTCACTGAAAGTGCTGATACCTAGAGATAATAAGATGTTCATATGTTTCCACTACATTGTCTCTCACGAGACCATGCCACGCTATGGTGTCTCTTACCCTCAGTAGCACCATAATCCGGCTGTCAGTAGACCAAAAATACAACCTTAGGCCAGTCATATTGCCACTGTGTACTGTGTGCCACAAGAGGCATTGTGAAACAGAGTTGGATGGATAAGCACAGCTTCTTTTATTAGAAAAATAATTTGAAGGTTTGGCACTTGTATGTCAAGCAGCTAAGGCGCCAGCCACATACACCAGAGCTGGCGGGTTCAAATCCAGCCTGGGCCTGCCAAACAACAATGACAACTGCAAGCAAAAAATAGCTGGGTGTTGTGGTAGGCGCCTGGTAGTCCCAGCTATTTGGGAGACTGAGGCAAAAAAATCACTTAAGCCCAGGAGTTGGAGGTTGCTGTGAGCTGTGACGCTATGGCACTCTACCCAGAGCAACAGCTTGAGGCTCTGTCTCAAAAAAAAAGAAAAAAGAAAAAGAAAAATAATTTGCAGTTTGGGGTTTACATAAATGGATCAAAACAACAATAAAGCAGTAAAGACAGTATACTACTATCTATACAGGCCGATTTAGCTGAAAAAGACTGATATGTCCCCAGTGCCATGCCACCTGTTGCTCAGAGAGGAGCCCTTTAGTTTGAGGTTGTCGTCCGTATGAGCAATATCTGACTGTGTCTGCAACTCTGTCCTTTAAACTTATAACCTTCACTAAGATCCTTCACATCTGAGATTGCCACTGTGGAATGAATTTTCTAGGGTGGCTTTCTAGCTGTGCCATCCTGTGTAAGGTCCTGCATCAACTACTTTGCTTGCATGTTCCTTGATTTCATCCATCATGAGGAAGCTATGTCGGTCTCCCGCTGTCGTTTCTTTCTGCCTGTGTCAGTATCCAGTGTTGGGGGAATGGCTGTATCTCGAGTCTTTGTTATTAAATAGCAGGATCCGTAAGTGCTTGTTAATTTAGCAGTGCTTGTTACCCTGTTATTTCTGTTATTCATAGTACAAACTACCTTAATTATAATTACTTAAAAATCTGTATGTAAGGTCCCTAAGGATAACCCTGAGTTTCTCCTACAAAGATATAAATGCTACCACACTTTACTTTGGCTCATGGCTAATTGGGCATTAGTGCCTTACGTTTGAAGTCTACATCAGTTTTGTTCTTTAATTATATTTCTGAATTTGTCAATTAGCGTGCTATCTTTTATCTACAACACTGGTGCTACTGATTCATCATCAATACTCAAATTTTAAGTTTTGTTTTCTAGCATTAGAGACAAGTTGCATTGAACTTGAGTATTTGCCATTTACTGGGGTAGGTGCTAGATATGGTACATGTATCTGGCAGTGTGTTGGCAAAGGTATTTTTCAGTATGAAATGTGCTGGCCTGTATAAGGATTAAGTCTCTAACTGCGATTTTGTTAGGCAATCAACAGTTACGCTTTTTGTATATAGAAAGAGGATTCAGGATTTGTATTTCACTTTTTCATTCCTCTTCACTAAAATTTAGGGTGAAGCTAGTTGTCATTGAATAGGCAGAATGATATTTAATGTTTGCATACATGTTTATTATAACACCTTCACTTTTAAGTTACGATATAAATAATATTTAAGGGGAAGGCTCCGAGGCCAGACTACCTGGACTTGAATTCTGTCTCTTCTAATTAATTACTAATTATAATTGTAACCTAGGTCAAATTACTTAACCTCTCTGTGTAACTGTATCCTATGACCTTGATAAATTCACTTTAGTTCTAATAGGATTTTTATAGATTTCTTAGGATTCTCTACAAATGCAATCATGTTGTCTGAAAATAAAGACTATTTTACTTCTTTCTTTCCAATCTTCCTGCCTTTTTACCTAACGTACTCACTGGCTAGAAACTCCAACAGTATTGAATAGAAAATTCAATGACCATTCTCAGTCTTGGGGGGAAACATTCAGTTTTTCACTAAATAAATATCATGTTAGCTGTAGGTTTTTGTTACATGTCCTTTATGAAATTGAGGAAGTTTTCCTCTATTCCTAGTTTGCTGAGAGTTGCTATGATGATTGATTATCAAATTTTGTCAAGTGATTTTCCTTCATCTACAGGGATAATATGGTCACCTTCTTTAGCCTATTCATATGGTTATTTACATTGGTTTTCAAATGTTAAACTTTTAATTAATATAACAAAAAATAAATAGAGATGTTTCAGAACATTTTTCTGTGTACTTTTTAGAAACTGGCAATACCTTAAGGTAATTTAAAGCCTCCAGGTTTATTCTCTCGTTGTCTCTCAACGATAAGGACTATATGTTAGAAACACAGGAATCAACAATAATGTGTCTTTGAGGGGGAAGCACTTGACTATCTTGAGCTCTCCTAGTTAGTGATTTAAATGTGTTTTAGTGAAATATATAACAGTATAAGGAGACTATAGTAGTCATACTGGCTTCCAGATCATTTATTTCCCCTATAATTCACAGAAAAATAATGTTAATTCTTTTGAAATCTTCCTTTTTAAGGAAATGAATATAATGGATAATGGTTAGGTAATACATAACTGTGAAGATCTAATTCGCTCCATAGTTAGAAATTATTTCGGGATAATAATCATAGTCAGCAGAAACGTCCAAGTGCACAGACTTGGTTCTTCATCAGGTATTAAACAAAAAAAAAAGAGAAGCCCCGTAGTTGGGGCCTACCATGCTTGCTACTCAACCGTGACCAAATGATGTTTATTCTGTTTACGGGAAAGCATGTTTATTGTTTGTTATTAGGTGTTACCAGGCCTGTTTCATTATAGTGATGGCTATTTTTGTAAAGAAGATGTTTTAAAATCAGCACTTAAATATAGTAAGAATGATTCATTCTTACCATTGCCAGTGCCATTCCTAGGAATGGAAATAGCACTGAGGGGGGACATCAGCTGATTTAATCTTCCATTAAGGTTTTATTCGCATAGCCCTTGATCCCTGAAGGCTTAGTTTGCTCATCACCTCAACAAACCCTTTGTACAGATAAAATTGAATCAAGTAGATGAGTGAGTGTGTCTGGATAGCGGGCCTGGAATATCGCTACCCACTCATGTGCAGAGGGACATTTCCCAGCCCTCTCTGCACACACACAGCCTGTGGGGTCAAACCCGATTAGGTGCTCCCATCGACTCATTTACAGGGTTGGCCTTTTCAGCTTCGAGAAGCAGCATGACCTGCTCCATTCAGCTGCTGTTCTTAGCCCATTCTTCAGCTCTGCCTCTTACGTTCCCATGGAGTGAGGCTCTGGGCTTCTGCACATGCTCCCTGAGAGAGTCATTCACAAAGACAATCTGCTCTCTAAGGGAAAGCAGCAAAGCCAGCTGGGGAAGGAGGTGACGGAGAGTCATGCACCAGAAGGGAAGAGTGAAGCATATTAAAAATGACTTCAGTGCAGTAATCCCGTAAGGATTCATACCAATTGAGCTGGTATTTTTTCCTGGAAATTCCAGCCCATTCCAGGCATTCATTTTTTCCATGAAGGAGTGGGGGCGGGTTTGATTCTCTCTGTGTGACAGGCAATTCAGCAGCAGAGGCAATTAAGCCTTATTGACCCGCACTCCACAAAACTACTAAATATTCAACAAACAGACCTTCCAGAGACAGAACATGAAGTCATTATAGTAAGAGTGTTCCCTCTGGGTATTCTTTCAAAATATTTTTATTTAGTTTGGCTGTGAGTGATAATATAACACCACAAGGATAGTTTAAATTGGAGAGTATTTGGTAGAAAACAATCTCATTTTAAATATGTGACATTCTCTTACCATTATGTGGGTACATTTCTGATTCTTAGCAATCAGGTCAGCTCAGCAAATATGGGCTGCCTATATAATATGGGCTGCCTATCCACTAATGGATGAATGCTGTTCTTTATTCTGGGTAGTCAACAAGGTGTGTGTGGACCACACAGGCCAGACGATGGGATTAAGAGAAGGCAGACATCTCTGCTAATCCATGCTAGACACATGGGCTGGACCTGGAAAGGGCTAGTCTGAGGTGGCCGTTTAGACGTAAAGGAACTCTATTTTATTTTATATTGATCAATGGTATTTATGTTATTAGATATATATATATATATTCATTATAGAAGATTGGAGACAGGGAAGCAAAGCCAAGAGAAAACCTGTTATCCCAGCACTTGGGAGTAATATTGTTAACATTTTGTTTTTATATCCTTCTGGTTTTTAAAGTTTGAGTCTATACTTTTTTGAACAATAACAACAAAAAGAGATCTCTCCTTGTACTGTCTTTCATAAAATGCTTATCCACCTTACTGTGAACCTTTTTGGTCATGAAATACAATAATATTCTACAGAGCGTCCCAAAAGCTGCCCCAAAAGTTGCCATAAAAAAGAAAATGGGAAATTTGACCCGTTTTGTACTCATCTAAATATACCTTTTGTTTGTTTGTTTGTTTTCCTTTTTTGAGACAGTCTCACTATGTCGCCCCAGATTGAGTGCCGTGGCATCACAGCTCACAGCAACCTTAAACTCTTGGGCTTAATTCTCTTGCCTCAGCCTCCCAAGTAGCTGGGACCACAGGTGCCCGCCACAAAGCCCAGCTATTTTTTGGTTGCAGTTGTCATTGTTGTTTAGCTGGCCCAGGCCAGGCTCAAACCCACCAGCTTCGGTGTATGTGGCCAGCACCCTACTCACTGAGCTATGGGTGCTGAGCCTAAATATACCTTTATTTACAAAATATTCATCAAAAAATTTTACAGAATATTCTCTACATGTTGCCCACCTCTTTGTAAAATTTTGCCACCTATACTGTACTTCCATGTATTATGCGTAACCACATTTTTGGCCCAAACTTTCAGGAAAAAAATCCTTTATTTTAGTTTTTGAAGGAGGGCAATAGTGCCTCCTCTCTTGTGAGAGGCATAAAGCGTGGAGCCACCTACTGCAGAGAAGCTGGACCAAGCCCAGGCGGCAGGTGAGAGTGGTCCAGATGAACTGAGCACCCGGTTGTTCCCTCATTTTCTATTTCCACACATCCTCTCATTTTCTATTTCCACCTATGTCCGTTGGTGGGAACATGACCATGGCTGCTCTGCTGAGAACCCTCCAGGCTATTTCCAGGAAGCTGGTGTGAAGGGCCAGGGCTGGCCCTGCCTGAGCCAGGCTCCTGACGGTGGATCCCTCCCCTTTCCAGGCTGCCTCATCTCTCACCCAGCTGGCCCCATTCTGAGCCCCCTGGGACATCATGCTGAGGAGGAAGAGCCCTGGGTTCTGAGACCCTGATCTACTAGTAGCCACTGTTGTGACCATGGCCCTCAGTTCCTATGATGTTTCTGTCTGCAAGGGTACCTGGCAGCAAAGCACAAAAGCTCGAGGGTACCTGAGTCCATAGATTGCAATTTTGCGCCTGTGACTTGCTTGACCTCCCAAAGTATTGAGTTTGTATAATTTTCCAAACTTGCCAGTAGGAAGAACCGTCTATGATGCTTGTTAACAGAACTGATACCCAAGGCTTTCTCCTGGAGAGCTGATTCAGTGTGTTCGGCTATGGTTCAGTCCCCCAGATGGTTAGTAGGATTCACAAATTTGGGAAAGGTTGGTGTAGTTTATTCTAACGTTACTGAGTGCCGAAGGACCAGCTGGCTCAAGGAGGTCACAGTCTAGATACTAAACAGGAATGTGAAGGCAGGGTACTTCACTAGCGTTGCCTTCCTCCTCAGGGTGATGTCCTAGGGGCCTCAGAACGGGGCCAGCTGCGTTAGAGATGAGAGAGCCTCAGAAGGGCAGGGATTAGGAGCCCAGAGCAGGCAGGGCCGGCCCTGGCCCCGACACCAGCTTCCGGGGAAACAAGCCTGCCAGGATGCTCACCAGAGTGGCTGGAGCCACATTCCCACTGACAGACAGGAGTGGAAATAGGAAATGAGAGGATGTGGGGATGAAGGGGGGACAGCTGGGGGAGTTAGGCATTCAGGTCGTCCAGACCACTCTCACCTGCCACCGGGGCTCACTCCCAGCTTCTCTGCAGCAGCCAGTTCCACACCTCACACCTCTCAAGAGAAAAGCAGACTCCACTGTGCCCCCACTTCCTCCCTCCTTTTGCAGAGCTCTTGATGGTAATTGTCACATTCCTGTGGGCAGGGTGCCCACTTCCAAGATGGTGGCAGCAGTGGTGTCAGGAGCCATTGGCTGGGTGGGTTGGAGGCTCCTCAGCTGTGATGCTTACCTGGTGAAGGGGCAGCTGGGGATGGGGTAGCACAGAGGGGATGCAATGACTATGTTCCAGGGTATTATTTTCGATATGGATATCATTACTGCTTTCTAGAGTTAAGCTTTTAATGCATGAGCATGAGTAAAAGAATTTAAAACATTTATGTAGATATGGAATTAGTATTACCCACATATAATGAGAATCTTTATTTTTCCCTCAAAAATTTGGTCAAAAAAGTGTACATTATAAACAGTAAAATATGGCATATTTTTTCAATTTCACCCAATTCACACATCTGTGAGCAGTGAAGGTATGAGAAAGTCTGACCTCTAAGCTAGATACAATTGAACAGCATCAAAGTCTGCATTTGTATTTGCCTACTTGTATATTCTTACACTCTGATTAAATCCTCACCTTGATATAAAGTTGTTTTGTTTTTTTTCATTGTTGTAGTTTGAGGACCCCTGGAAGAATACCTAGTGATATGCCTGAATGAAAGTCCCAGGAAGTAAGGAAAGAGTTTGGGGATAGATCATATTTGAAGAAATGGTGGCAGAGAATTCCCTTAATTGATATAAAACACCAAAAGGGATACAATGACTGTCTCTTTGTCTCAGTTTTAAATCTTACCATCTCAGAAAGGCCTTTCGTGACCACCCAACCTCAAATAGCCGCCCCAAAATTCTTTATCACATCCTTCAACTGTAAGTCCCTAATTAGTTCATATTATGCTCCAGATAGGACTTATTAATTGTTCACTTCTCATTCGTGTAAAACACATCAGAGCAGGAACCTTTTCTTGGTCACCACTGTATCCCACAATGCACATAATAGGTGCTCAGTAAACATTTGCTGATTGATAACAATGTTCCGATTAAGTCATGGAGAGGTAGGCTGATGGAAAGAAAGAAGTAGTAACAGAAAAAGGAAGACAATCAGAAACTATTTTGAAAACTATTGTGTGCAAAAATGAAGCAGAAAAAAAGAGACAAGAAAATGTATACAAAGGCGTTAAAAGAAAGCGGAAAATACTTTAATTATATAGTATTACTGTTGTGTTTTGGAAAAACTCCTAATTAGAGGGAAAGTAACTAATGAGTTCCCCCTACGTAGGAAACCTGATTTACTAGATGCTGTTTTTTTTATTACAACTTAGAGTCATCACCAAAATAATTTTTTGTCATTTTCATCTCCTAGGAATAAAAGAAAGTTTTTCATTACAAGGAAAGAAAAACAAAAGACTACTTGTTTTCATCAAATACAATTGCCAAGGATAACTGGTAGTGTCATTCACTGAAAAAGAATGCCAGAACTGTTTTAGAGGGAGATCATGAGTTTCATTTTTAGCAGGTTAGATACTTTGAAATAGCCAAGTAGAGAGATATTGATGAAATAATGGGATACATCTGCTTGGTGCTCAGAGAGGAGATCTGAGCTGGAGATCTGAATCTTTGCCGTATGGATGGTAATTGAAGCCATGGGCATGGATGTGAATGTCTAGAGAGAGAGGGAATAGAGTATAAAAAAATGAGCTTCCAGGGAGCTTAGGGAATGCCAATATGTAAGGGTGGGTGGAGAAAAACAAGCCTTCAAAGGAGACCGAGAAGGAATGGCCAGAAGAAAATGGTTTCATGGTAGCCAAGGGAAGACCCTGTTTCAAGAAGAATGGTCAGCCGTGTTGAATGCTGCTGACACATCAAAGAAAATGAGAATTTAAAATGTTTGTTAGCTTTAGTGACATAGAAGTCTTTGCTGTTGGTGAAAGTGCTTTTTAGCAGAATGGAGATGGAATTTTAAGTCAGTTTTAGCTTAGTATCAGTGTTACCTTTGCATAGGGTAGACACTTGGTAACGTTTTTCATATGTTACCATGAGATGTATAATTATGCAGACTAATGTATAATGCGTATGTGATATTTAAAGAACAAAGTGAGCAACATTACCTATAACCCAAGTCAGGAAACAGAACTTCAGAAGACATCCGTACGCCCCTTTCTGGCTGCACTTACCATCTTTCTCCGTCCAGAAGTAACACTTTAACTGCTGTAATAAGTGTTCCCTTGCTTTTCTTTCATAGTTTTATCACATACGAATGATTCCATAAACAATACATTGTTTTGTTGACAATATATTTTTACAGTATGCTTTTTTATTTTACCTAGTTTTGAACTCCACATAAATGAATCATACTGTATTCAGCTCAGTCTTGCTTCATTTGCTCAACATTATCATTTTGAGATTTGACTTGTGTTGATGCACAAGATTGTTAGGTCATTCTTTTCACTGTTGTATAGTGTTCCATTGAGTTAACATAACACAATTTAACTTTCTGTTTTGGATGGGAATTTGGGTCATTTTCAGTGTTTTGCTATTAAAAGACAGTGCCACCATGAATCTCATAAACACCACATGAGCATGTACATGGGTTTTTCCAGGATAGGTGCACAGATAAGAACTGCCGAGTCATACTCTATGCACGCGTTCAACTTTACTGTGAAATACCAAATTGTTTCCCAAAGTGACTGTGTCACTTTACACTCCTGCCCACTCCGTATGATGTCTACCGTTGCTTCATAGTCTTCCCAGTGCTGGATATCGTCAATCTCTGAAATTACTGCCAGTTTCACAGGTATGAAATTTGGTCCCATTGTGGTTTTATTTTGAATTTTCCTGATTATTAATAAAATGAAGTTTTAAAATTTGTATTGGCCATGTGGTATTTCCCCAAAGAGAAAACCCAACTCAAATATAATGCCTATTTTTCTGTTATATCTTTTACTTACTGATTCATAGGTATTTAAAAAATATTTTGGGGGTGGCACCTGTGGCTCAAAGGAGTAGGGTGCCAGCCCCATATGCCGGAGGTGGTGGGTTCAAACTCAGCCCCAGCCAAAAACTGAAAAAAAAAAAAAAAAAAATATATATATATATATATATATATATATGATGTATTTTTTTCATTATATATGCTACAAATAAATATTTTTTCTCAATGTAGGGCTTGTCATGATGCCTTTTGATGAACAGAAATTTTTAATTTTAATGTAGTCAAATTTATCAATCTTTTATTGTTTAAATATCCTTTTCTATTTTGAAGTCATTATGATTTTCTCCTACATTTTCTTCTAAAAATCTTATATTTTTGTCTATTCGGCTTAAATATTTACTTAATTTTTATTTTATTTATTTATTCATTTTTATTTTTTATTTTTTATTTTATTTATTTATTTATTTATTTATTTTTTTTTTGAGACAGAGTCTCACTATGTCACCCTCACAGCAACCTCAAACTCTTGGAATTCTCTTGCCTCAGCCTCCCAACTAGCTGGGGCTACAGGTGCCCGCCACAACACCCAGCTGTTTTTTTTGTTGTTGTTGTTGTTTAGCTGTCTTTGTTGTTTAGCAGGCCAGGGTTGGGGTCGAACCTGCCAGCCCCAGTATATGTGGCTGGTGCCCTAACCACTAAGCTCCAGGCACTGAGCCCAGCTTAAATATTTAATTCATTTTAATTGGGGGGTTTTCTATGAGGTGAGAGACCAATTTCATTTTTCTGTATGAAATACCTGGTTTTCCCATGCTATTTAATGGAATGTTTATTTCTTTCCTAATGGACTAACCTGATAAACCCATCTGTTATATAACCAAAGTTTATAAGTGTGTGGGTCTATTTTGAGAATATTTGGTTACATTAAGTGGTTTGCTGGCAAATGTTTAGCAACTCACTCATCCCATCCCATCCCATACACAAAAATCCCCGATTTGTAGTATTTGTGATTTGTGGGTACAAATACTCCCATCATGACCAGTTTGAATCTTTTAATATGATATCATTTAATTCAGAGTTGGGAAGACAAGGACTATTTCAGCACTAACAATAAACTTTCTTAACTAGTCGACCTTGGTATCTGGTAGGGCAATTGTCCTTGCATTGTTCTCTTCAAGAGTGATTTGCCTATTCTTGGTCTTTTGCATTTCCATATAGATTTTAGAATCATCAAGTTTCTTTAAAAGATTTTTGTGGGAATTTATATTGGAATTACAATTAATCTACAGATAAATTCAGGAAGAAATAATATCTTTATAATACAGAGTTGAGTTTTCTAAATCATAAACTGTCCATATATGTAGGTCTTTTTAAGTGTTTTTTCGCTACATTTTTATAATTATCTCTGAAACTGTCTTATACATCTTTTGTTAGTTCTACTCCAGGGTACTTTATTCTTTCTTTCTTTCTTTTTTTATTATTGAGGATTCATTGAGGGTACAATAAGCCAGGTTGCACTGATTGCATTTGTTAGGTAAAGTCCCTCTTGCAATCAAGTCTTGCCCCCAGAAGGTGTGGCACACACCAAGGCCCTACCCCCTCCCTCCTTCCCTCTCTCTGCTTTTCCCTCCCCCCCATGACCTTAATTGTCGTTAATTGTCCTCATATCAAAATTGAGTACATAGGATTCATGCTTCTCCATTCTTGTGATGCTTTACTAAGAATAATGTCTTCCACTTCCATCCAGGTTAATGCGAAGGATGTAAAGTCTCCATTTTTTTTAATAGCTAAATAGTATTCCATGGTATACATATACCACAGCTTGTTAGTTCATTCCTGAACTTTGTCTTTTCAATACTACTATAAACAATGTAGCTTTTAAAATTTAACTTTAACTCTTTATTACTGTTATATAGAAATATATTTGGTGT